>JAODAL010015905.1:0-82322 GCA_025379985.1 Phyllomedusa bahiana
AAAGGGTTTTTTTTGTCAGCACACCCCCAGCAAAAAAACCTTAAAAACCCCCCTGGATGAAAATTTTCGCCAAAAATTGACCGCACAAACAAAGCTTTTACAATTGCGTTTTTTTCCTACGCCACACAACAAGAGATACAGTTGTAATTACCCTTTTGCTTGAAAATTTAGGCACCAAAAAAAAAAAAATTTTGGCGTTGAAAAAGACGGTTATTTTTTGTCACACCCCCGCAAAAAAAACGCTAATTACCCCGGATGTAAAGCGCCAAAGAAATTGGGGCCGCACAAACTAGTAGCTTTGTAGCGTGTTAAAATTTGCTTTTTTTCTACCCACACAACAAGAGATACATTTTGAAATTAGCCTTTGCTTGGAATTAGGCCCCAAAAAAAATATATATATTTTTGGCTTTAAAAAAGACGTTTTATTTTTTCAGCACACCACAAAACAACCTTAATTAACCCCTGAGTAAATTGCGCAATAGAATTCACAGCCAAAAATGAAGTGATTTGATTAAAAAAAACGTTTTCTTTAAAGAATACAACAGAACTGGCTTAGATCCCACTTGGTATTGAAGAATATCAGCTGCAGTGGACGCACACTGGATTTCAGATCCAAAACCCAAAAAAAATCAGAAATAAACTTCAGAGAACTCTCTGAACAAGCTGGACCCCCACAAAAATCGCTGTAAAAAAAACAGTTTTTTCAAAAAGCGCTATCACCCCAGCACACCTTCCCATCAGTACAGTGAGAGGAGTGTGAGCTCCAGCGGCGCGCCGGGTCTTATAATCGGTGACGTCACAGAACCCCCCGGGTCCTGATTGGCTTCATCCTGCACATGTCATGCAGGGTATGCCCCTTCTTCCCCCCGATGCTTTTTTCCCATGTAGCGCCATGGCTCGCAGCCCTTTTTTCAATCAAAAGCACACTTCGTTCACCCGAAGACCCCAAATTCGACTTTTCCGAACCAAGTTTTCCCGAAATTTTTAAAAGAATTCCCCTTCTTAGAATCAATTCGCCCATCCAGTATGGGTCTTTTTCCCGCAGGACAATGACCCAAAAAAACACTTTTAAAAAGCATAGAAAATGGTTTAGGAAAGCATGAGACTTTTAAATGGCCAGCAAAGAGTCCAGACCCGAACCCATAGAACACCTGGGGAGAGATTCAAAAAAGGCAGTTTGGAGAAGGCACCCTTCAAATCTCGGGACCTGGAGGTTTGCTAAAGAAGAAGGGGCTAAAATTCCAGCAAGCTTGTAAAAACTCATTGAGTTCCCCCGGGAACAGTTGTTCGCAGTTATTTTGGGGAAAAAGGTTTTGAAGGGTTATCACCAATATTAGCTGAGGGTGCCAAAACTTTTGTCCAGCCCCTTTTTGGGGTTTTGGGTGAGATGACAATGATTTGATTTTTTTTTCATTCCTTTCGTGTTTTTTCATTGCAAGCAAAATAAATGAATATATTAATACCAAAGAATTTGTGATTGCAATCATTTTCAGGAAGAAACTGAATATTATCTGACAGAATTGCAGGGGTGCCAATACTTTTGGCCACCACTATAGAGACTCACAGGAGATGTCTTCTATGACTGGAATTGTTCGCTTTCCCTTTTCTTCTGCATCTTGTCTAGACTTCCATAATGACCTCTCCACACAAACATCTTAGAATTCTATTTTTTACAGCACTTCCCTACCTGTGGCCACCTCTGTACAAACTCCACATGGGGTGATAGGTGGGGAGTAGTGTTGATCTAACCATTCGAGAAAAGTTAGGTTCAAGACGAACTTCACGATTTTTTAGAACTCGAGCCGAACTGAAAATTTCACAGTTCATTCGAGTAAATGTTCGAGTTTGACATTGCGTTCAACACGCTATTTTAATAGTTTTCATGTCCGATCATTGGCGTAGCCGCGGCAGTTTTAGTGCGGCTGAAAGTACGATCCTATCAAAAATCTAGCGTCAGCTATACCTTGCATAGTAAACACAATAGGCCACATGTATGAAAATAGTCTAGGTCTAACCACAGGGTGTTCCAGTGAGACAGCGGTCACTTGGCAGCAGCATGAGTAGTCCACAGCGTGGCACAATGACAGAGTGTTGTGGTCACGGCAGCAGCAGCAGCATGAGGTCATAGAGTGGCACAATGACATTCTTGAGGTGGCACAAAGAGGAGTATGCCAGAGAGTGGCACAATGACAGAGTGTGGAGGTCATAGCAGAAGCAACAGCAGCAGCAGAATGAGGTCAGAGAGTGGCACAATGACAGAGCGTGGAGGTGGCAGAAACAGTAGTAGGCCACAGAGTGGCACAATGATTAGAGTGTGGAGGTCACGGCAGCAGCAGCATGAGGTCATAGAGTGGCACAATGACACAGTGTGGAGGTGACGGCAGCACCAGCAGCAGCATGAGGTCACAGATTAGCACAATGACACAGTGTGGAGGTCACGGCAGCAGCAGTGGCAGCAGCTTGAGGTCATAGTGTGGCACATTGACAGAGTGTGGTGGTGGCACAATCAGGAGTAGGCCACAGAGTGGCACAATGACAGAGTGGTGGGTGGCAACACCAGTCACTGGTAAAGATGGTGGTAGGCAAATGGAGCAACTGGCAGCAGATGTGTGGAATCAGGCGAGTGGAAGCATCAGAATAGTGGCTGAGGTAGGTAGTTTGATTCCAGACTCATTTCTCAAATTTTTGGTGAGGCGTCATGTCTGATGTAATCTGATGTCTAAGGCATTGGTGTGAGGAAATCCTGGCCGATCCATCGACTGACAAAGGTCAGTCGCTCCACATTTATGGTGGACAAGCGGGTTCTCCTTGGGGTAACGATGGCCCCTGCCGCACTGAACACCCACTCTGATGCCACACTACTGGCCTGGCAGGACAGCTTCTCCACTGCAAACTTGGCAAGTTTCAGCCACACATCCAGTTTGGCTGCCCAATAGTCCAGTGGATCTTCTAACTGGAGTGGCAGAGTGCTGTCCAAGTAGGCCATGATCTGTTGGATCAGGGTCTGCTCCAGGTCCTGCTGCGGCTGCTGCTGGTGAGTGCCCTCCTCACCAGGCAGGTGAAGGAAGCTGCTCAACAGTGACTCCAGACTTAGGTTGCTGCTGATGGAGCTGGTACTGCTCCTACCCCCACCCCCACCTTTCCACAGCAGCCGTGGCAGTGGTATGTAAGTGCTGAGGAACACCCCGGTCAGACCTGTCAGAGGATGGATATAGGCAACAGCCAAGTGACCACGGAGGATTACTTTATAGTATTTGAGTTTGTCCTCCCTCTCAGCAGCTGGAAAAAAAGGCTCCCATTTTGGACCGGTAGAGTGGGCCCAAGAGAGTGGAGAGCCAGAAGCCATCCCTCTGCCGGATGGTGACTATTCGGCTGTCACTAGCCAGGCAAATCAGCATGCTGTGGGCCATCTGCGCAAGTGACTCTGAGGGACTCCCTGCCTCCATCTCCACTGTATACTGCCACAGTGCTTGGGGGTCATCTGCCTCGTCTTCCTCATCTCCATCTACCTCCTCCGGCTGCTCCTGCTCCTAATCTCCTGTCACCTGGGTAGAAAAACCACTCATTTCACCAGACAATGCTTGTGCTCCAATGTCCTGCTCCTCCTCCTCCACTTCAGCCCCCACTGGACTCATGTGGCCGCGAGATGTAGTCGCCACGTCTCCAGTCCCCTGTACATACAGATTTTGCAACATCTGTTTCTGGACATGAAGCAGTGGAATGACGTTATTCAGCCCGTAGTCCTGGTGACTGACAAATAACATGGCCTCCTCAAATGGCCTCAGCAAACAGCAGGTGTCACGCATGAGTTGCCACTGGCTGACATCAAAGTTACACAGGGGAGTACTCCTGTCCGCTTGGATCATCAAAGAATTGTTAATGGCCATTCTCTGTTCATATAGTCGGTCTAACATGTGGAGGCTGGAATTCCAACAGGTGGAAACACCGCATATCAACGTGTGTTGGTGGAGGCCATTCTGAAGCTGCAGCTCGAGGAGGGTGTACCTAGCTTTGTAGGAATGGATGAAGTGCATGTACAGTTTCCTGCCCATTTTAGAATGTCTTTAAGATCGGTGGAAGACTTCAGGAATCTTTTCACAACCAGATTGAACACGTGCGCCATGCAGGGTGCATGAACCATCCCTCCTCAGTGCAGCGTGGAAACCGTGTTACTCCCATTGTCCGTCACCATGGTTCCGATTTGCAGTTGGCACGGAGAAAGCCACACATCGATTTCTTGCTGCATGACGCGGAGCAGTTCCTCCCCTATGTGACTTTGTTCGCCCAAGCAAACCAGGTGTAGAACTGCGTGACAACGCTGTGCCCTGCACATGTAGTATGATGGAGCAGCACTTAGACTTGTGGAGGCTGAGGTGGTGGTGGAGGAGGAGGCGGACATTGGTGCAGGAGCAGCAGATTTACCATGAGGAGGAGAAAGCGGCGTCTCCTGTCCAAGTTGTTGGTGTAGCTGGGCAGGAAGCACATTCACCCAGTGGGACATGTACTGTCCCTGACCGTAGTTACAGCTCCACACTTCCGCACTGCCGTGCACCTTGGAAGAAACCGATAGGCTCAAGCACTGGCCCACCTTCTGTTCTACATTTGTGTGAAGGGCTGGTACTGCCTTTTTGGAAAAGAAATTACGGCTTGGAACTCTCATCCTTGGCTCGGCACAAGCCATTAGTTCTCTGAACAGTGCAGAGTCCACCACTTGCAAAGGGAGGGACTGCAGTACCAACAACTTGGACAGGAGCACGGTTAGCTTCTGCACCTTAGGATGGTTGGACACATACTGTTGTCTCTTGGCAATCGCCTCGTTGAATGACTGCTGGCGCCATCAGTGGCGAGGAGCAGGAGCATCTAGTCCGGGAGATGATGACAAAGACAAACAGCTCCCTTCGGCAAAGGTTGTGGAGCCTTGACTGGCTGCAATGACATGCATGCCACTGGGCACTGCTGCTGCTGTTGCTGCGGCGGCTGGATGGACCACCACATCTGAGACACGTTTCTCCCAGGCCACTGGATGGTGACGCTGCATGTGTTGACGCAGGGCCGTGGTGCCAACGTTAGCTCCCTGGCCACGCTTCACCTCCCGCACACAGTTTCCACACACACACAGGTTCGGTTCCCCGGGGGTCTTACCCAAACACTGCACCCACTGCAGAGTAGGTGATTTTCCCGCCAATGCTCCGCACTGAGTAACTACTACCGCCGCTGCCTCGCTGAGCCCCTGTGCCGCTACTTTCTTGGACCTGCGAAGCGGGTTTTCTATCCCGTGGCTCCCGACCTCACACTGCTGCCACCCTGCTGACTCACGGCCACACTTCCGACTTGCTGGCTGCGCTGCTGCCTGACATGCAAGCTGCTATCCTCTGCTCCTGATGATGATGATGAAGCCCTTGCTTCGCCTGGCCCCCAAGTGCGATCGGCTGCATCGTCATCGATTTGTGTTTGCCCATCACTGCTATTCTCCTCAACGGTCTCAGCATGCAGAGCCTGACTGCTTGCAACATAACCTCCCTTGCCACTGTCCAAATCACTACTTTCCCACCTACTGCAAGAAGCAGCGGATGTCTGCCCCACCTCTTTGTTGCCAAGTAGCTGCTGACTGTCCTCAAAGAGTTCGTTCTCACTGTATAGTGGCGGTGAGCCCAGACCACATAGTAGATCTCTGGCTGAGGGAACCGAACGGGACAGAAGCGGGTTGGGACAGGTGAGGGCCACTGACCCACTCCCGGGCCATGCCAACTAAGGGTTGTATCTGATGTTCCCACCGACTCTTGGCTGGGGTTGTCAGATGTCATCTGGGAGGAAGTGGATGACCTTGTAAACCAATCAAGAACCCTTGGGTTGGTGGTCAACACACAGCCACCGGATGACATCGGCAGTTCTGGCCTCACCAAGTCACTCCTGCTTCGACTATCACAAATATCAGTGGCACACTAAAGACTAAGTAAAACCTCAAGGTATATAGGAATATTGGAAATGCATTAGTGCTAAGGAAAATATGAAAAACCTGGGACTCTTAGTTTACAGTATTTGATCAAAGATTGTATTAAGCTCACCTCCCAAAACATCAAGGGGATCCCAGAGCAGGTGAGTCCCTACACTGAACATGTTACCTCACTAGGCGTCAATTCAGACTGCAACTTCTCAGGGAGTGGTAGGAACTTGCAATTGGATTATCCTGCACTGGTTTAAAAGAGGCAGCTGAGTGCAGCAAGCCAATGAGATTGCCATTTCTCAAATAGACTACAAAACGTAATAAGGCTGTGCACATCTAAAATATACTTTGAAAAACGCAAGCATAGGTGCACACTGAAAAGGCAATAGCATACATCTAACACAAATATCAGTGGCACACTAAAGACTAAGTAAAACCTCAAGGTATATAGGAATATTGGAAATGCATTACTGCTAAGGAAAATATGAAAAACCTGGGACTCTTAGTTTACAGTATTTGATCAAAGATTGTATTAAGCTCACCTCCCAAAACGTCAAGGGGATCCCAGAGCAGGTGAGTCCCTACACTGAACATGTTACCTCACTAGGCGTCAATTCAGACTGCAACTTCTCAGGGAGTGGTAGGAACTTGCAATTGGATTATCCTGCACTGGTTTAAAAGAGGCAGCTGAGTGCAGCAAGCCAATGAGATTGCCATTTCTCAAATAGACTACAAAACGTAATAAGGCTGTGCACATCTAAAATATACTTTTCGACGTCCCCTTACTGTGATGTGACCTGTGCCTGCTCCAGGAATGTTTGTGCCACTGCCACTCGAATGTGAAGAGCCTGCCACCTCTCTGTCTGACATACTGTCTGATCAAAAATTTACAGACTCTGTTTAATGAAGATGTCTGTATATGATAAATACACACCCTGTATTTCACTCCAAGTACAACATTATCAGGATAGAGGATTCCCAGAATATGAATTTCCCTAATAATACAGCAGGAGAAATTTAAATAATGGCGGACAAGAAAGCAGTCTGTATTTCAGTCCCAATACAATAGTAACACAGGATTGAGTGGATTATTTGAATCTGAAATTCCCTAATACAGCAGGAGAATTTTAAATAATGGCAGACAAAAAAGCGGTCTGCATTTCAATCCCAATACAACAGGAACGCAGGATTGAGTGGATTACTTGAATTTAAAATTCCCGAATAATACAGCAGGAGAAAGTTAAATAATGGTGGACAAAAAAGCAGTATGTATTTCAATCCCAGTGCAACAGTAACACAGGATTGAGTGGATTACTTGAATTTAAAATTCCCTAATAATACAGCAGGAGAAATTTAAATAATGGGGACAAAAAAAGCGGTCTGTATTTCAATCCCAGTACAACACTATCAGGATTGAGTGGGTTTTTAGAAACTGAAATTCCCTAATAATACCACAAGTGAGATTGCAATGTATATGGGCAGAATTACACCCACCCTGGACACCCTGGAAGAAGACCCCACAAACTAAACAAAATGATAACGCTGGTGGCATTAAATTTAGGCAACTGAGCTCCAGTCTCTGATAAAAGCATCTTCTTTCAGGATGAGTTGTATAGAGCAAAGGAATCCAGAACTATGAGTGAGAAAGTAACAGACATATAGTGGTCTTTCTCCCACTCCACACTTGCTGAATAAAGCTGTATAATGAGATCTGTGTAGCAGCAGATACAGAACACTGAGTGAGTGAGCAAGTAACAGACTTGTAATGGTCTTTTTCCCCCTCCCCAATCGCTAAGTAAAGCTGTATAATGAGATCTGTGTAAGAGCAGGCTCAGCAGCAGAGACACTATGCCAGGACCCGCCGGTCTCTGATTGGCTTCATGTCTGCACATGTCATTGAGGGTCCTCCTTTCTTCCTCCCAGAGTTCTCTGCCCCATGTAACACCATCTGCTTGTGGCCATTTTAGCAATTAAAAACACGCTTCTTTCCCGCGAATAACCCTAATCTTCGGCTTCGTGCATAAGCAAAGTTTTCCAAAATTTTAAAGGAATTCCACTTCATTAGAATCGATTCGCCCATCTCTAATTGTGGCCTGGACTTTGGCCTTTGGGGTGCAGGCATTGGAGTTTAGTACGGTCATGTTTTTTGTAGTGTTTTTATTTTTTAATTCGTTGTATTATGTGGAATCAGCATTAGATCCATTTCTTTAATAAATTGGTCAATGAGTGGTGGTGTCAGAGAGTGCTTATTTAAATAAAGTTTTTTTTTGTGTCTGTGGGAGGTTTCGTACCATATTTATCTAGGGTCAGTAATGGAGGCGTCTGACTGACTGAAAATCACATTGTATAAATGATATAAATTTATTTGCATTTTCCAGTGAAAATTAAGTATTTGATCCCTCTGAAAAACAAGACTTAATACTTGGTGGCAAAACCCTTGTTGGTAAGCACAGCAGTCAGACGTTTTGTGTAGTTGATGATGACTTTTGCACACATGTCAGGAGGAATTTCTGTCCACTCCTCTTTGCATATCATCTCTAAATCATTAAAATTTTTAGGGAACTCACTCCCTCCATAAATTTTCTATGGGATTAAGGTCTGGAGACTGGTCAGGCTGCTCCATGACCTTGATGTGCCTCTTTTTGAGCCACTCTTTTGTTGCCTTGGCTGTATATTTTGGGTCATTGTCTTGCTGGAAGATCCAGCCACGACCCATTTTTAATGTCCTGGCGGAGGGAAGGAGGTTGTCACTCAGGATTTTATGGTACATGGTTAAAATATTTCTCCCATTGATGCAGTGAAGTAGTCCTGTGCCCTTAGCAGAGAAACACTTCCAAAACATAATGGTTGACATGTCTTATTAGGACGGCACCAATTTTTTGGGTGTATTTTGCACCAAAAATCTGTTGACGCCGTATTCTCTATATAAATGAACTGTTGTACACCAAAACTAAGCGCATTTTATGCCAGGCATGACACTCCTGAATGCGTCTAAAGTAGGCGCATCAAATATGTTAGCAATGATATGCTATGCACCTTTTTTTTGGTATACGCCTAAAGGCACATTAAATATGCTGTACAAGGCATACCACATGCCAGATTTTTGACAGATTTATTTATTCAGCCGCATTATACACTCTTTTAATGCACCTTAAAACTGGCGTGGAAGCGCCTCTTTTCTGACCAGTCGCCCAATGTTTCCACCTCCATGCCTGACACTGGGGATGGTGTTTTTGGGCAGCATTTCTCTTCCTCCAAACATGGCGACTTGAGTTAATGCCATATAGCTAAATTTTTGTCTCATCTGACCACAGCACCTTCTCCCAATCACTCACAAAATCATCCAGGTGTTCATTGGCAAACTTCAGACAGGCCTGCACGTGTGCCTTCTTGAACAGGGGGACCTTGTGGGCACTACAAGATTTTAAACCATTACGGAGTAATGTGTTACTAATGGCTTTCTTGGTGACTGTGGTCCCAGCTGCCTTGAGATCATTACCAAGTTCCCCGTGTAGTTTTAGGCTGATCTCTCACCTTCCTCATGATCAAGGATACCTCTCAATGTGAGATCTTGTATGGTGCCCTACATCTATGTTGATTGACAGTCATTTTGTATTTCTTACATTTTCTTACTATTTCGCTACCAGTTGTCTCCTTCTCACCCAATGTCTTACTTATGGTTTTGTATCCCATTCTAGCTTTGTGTAGATCTATGATCTTGTCCCTGACATCCTTAGAAAGCTCTTTGGTCTTGCCCATATTATAGAGGTTAGAGTGTGACTGATTAATTGAGTCTGTGGACAAGAGTCTTTAATGCAGGTAACGAGTTGATTAGGAGCGTCTAACTGGTCTGTAGGATCCAGATTAAATAATTATTTCTCTCACCAAAATGCAAATAAATTTATATAATTTATACAATGTGAATTTCTGGATTTTATTTTGGATATTCTCTCAATGTTAAAATTAACCTACCCTTAAAATTATAGACTATTCATGTCTTTGTCAGTGGACAAACTTACAAAATCAGCAAAGGATTAAATAATTATTTCCTCAACTGTACTTCTTGCTGCCCAGGACCACTGAAGAAAACCAGTACAGTCATATGGGATTTGGGACAGCTGAGAGGTATGCAAGCCCCACCTCTTCCCAGCATCTTCTCTGTGTTACGGATATGTGGTGAGTATAGGGGCGAGATCACTAAGAACGAACCCAGAAAAAGACTTGGGGAGCACTTGTAAGTCACTATTAGGTTATAAACCAGACACTATAGAGTTGTACTCAATAAATGTGTCGGTTTATTATAAAAAATACCCTTAAAAGCTTAAGGAACTACAAGGCATTTCTCAGGATATCTACCCTGCTTCATCAGTTGAGATGATACCAAATATCGGTCAGATATGTGGTGTGTGGCACAAATAACCTCTGCAATGTCATACTGGGGTGCATGGGACCCACCGTTGTAGTTGATTCATGGAGCTTACCATTGGAGTTGACTGTTCTGGCCCACCACTGGAGCTGAGTCTTGGGAACCACCCTATTGCTACTGTACGTGAATGGACATAAGGCACATGGCTTTTTTTCTCTCTTTCTCATCCTTTCTCTCTGAACAGTAGCCCCAGGCCTGCAAAGCTTAAAGATTCATGATGCCCAGGGGTCTATCAGGGTTTTCCCTGCTTCCCTGTTGGTCAGTCCAAGCTTGGATCTAGGTGTGTTTTGATCTAGCTGCTGCTTTTCCCGTTCTTTTCGAATGTTTCCATGAATGGATTTTACAATGGATTAATAAAGTCTGAAGATATGTTTTAAACATTCCCTGGCTGCAAGCACGAGCTGGCTCGCTCTTTTGCTATTTTTGGACATTACGTTGTTTCGGGATTGCATCCGGAGTCGTGCTCTCGCTTTGACTACAACCGACAAGCATTTGAAGTGAGGTGAGCTGTTTTCCATTGTTGTTAATTGCACTTGCACACATCACTTATCAGTACCATTACTTTTTCAGCATGTAAAAAAAATCTTTACTTTCCCAGGTCTTGGGGGGAAAAAATCCAAATTACTTCATCTTTATATATCTCTATCCCTTTCCATTCTTTTGACATGATCAATGTTAAAAAAATTAATAGATGATAAGTCTCCATATAAGTCACTAGTAAATGTTTAGACATACCTAATATGTTAAGAATGGTGAAACTGGTGGAATCAGCTATATTTTCTGTTATGCACTTTTAATCGCTTCCTGATGCAGGGATGTTTATGTCTCGTTTATACCCTTCTTCCCCTTTACAGCTTTTCAAGAGCCCTAACTTTTTATTTCTCTTTCTAAATAGGCATATGAGGGCTTCACTTTTTGGGACAACAGTTAGGACCACATGTATGAAAACTGTTTAGGTCTAAAACTGACTTTTTTGCCCATAGGTTACTCATAGTTGCCCAAATTTGAAAATGAAAAAGAAAAAAAACTTTAGTGGGCGGCCGCTTAGCGCGCCGCGGCAAAAAATTTGCATGGAACGCCCTCTTTTTCGGTAGCCACCCCCCTTCAAAAAAAGCCCACCCACTCCACCCAACGCATAACTGCTTTGGAAAAAGCCGGGGAATGCCCCCAATAGCCAGGGAGTGCCCCCCCATAACCGGTAGTGCCCTTACAGGGGGGGTAGATCCCCCCTTTTAGCCAAGTAGATCCCCCCTCTGTAGCCAGGAGAGCCAAAAATTTTTAGCCAGGTAGATGCCCCCCTTTGTTAGCCCCGGTAGGTGCCCCCATTGTTAGCCAGGGGAGGTGCCCCCATTGTTAGCCAGGTAGGTGCCCCCATTGTTACCAGGTGGTGCCCCCTTTTGGGTTTAGGAGTCCCCCTTGGTTGCCAGGTAGTGCCCCATTGGTTGCCAGGGAGTGCCCCCATTGGTTGCCCGTAGGCCCCATTGGTTGCCAAAGGATGCCCCCATTGTTTTCCAGGGGGAGTGCCCCATTGTTTGCCAGGTAGTACCCCATTGTTAGCCAGGTAGTGCCCCCTTGTTGCCCCGGTAGATGTCCCCCCTGTTGCAGGGGATGTCCCCTCTGTTCCAGTAGTGCCCCCTTTCTAGCCAGGTAGATGTCCCCTCTGTTGCCCGGTAGTGCCCCTCTGTTTGCCCCCGTTATAGTGCCCCATTGTTTTGCCGGTATGCCCCATCTGTTTTCCAGGGAGTGCCCCTCTGTTGCCAGTGTTTCCCCCTCGTTGCCAGGGGGTGCCCCCCCTTTTTGCCAGGAGTGCCCCCCCTGTTGCCAGGGGTGCCCCATCTTTAGCCAGCAGTGCCCCCTTTTTTGCCAGGGGAGTGCCCCCCTCTGTTTCCAGGTAGTGCCCCCTTGTTGCCCAGGGAGTGCCCCCTCTGTTGCCCGGTTGTGCCCCCTCTGTTCCAGGTAGTGCCCCCCTTTGTTGCCCGGTGATGCCCCATTTTTTCCCCGGTAGTTGCCCCTTGTTAGCCAGGTAGAGCCCCCTAAAGTAAAAAAATAAAATAATAAAACCATTTTCCTTCCAGGTCCCGCCGCGCCAGCTCCTGCCCAATTCTTCAGCGGCGCGGGGGGAAATGAGGCAGCCCGGGGCTCACTCCCCTGCGCCTCCGCACTTCCCCCTGCCCGCTGACTTTTATGACGGGGCACACACCGGCGCCGTACATAAAGGGGGAAGGAGGGAGGAGGGGGCGATTCCCCCCTGCCTCCTCCCCGCACAGTTGGGACCCGGGCGGGTGAGCGGCCGCTGCGGCCGCTTCACCCCCCCTGTAGGACGGTCCCGGGGGCGCAAAGTAGCGCACCCCCGTACTCTTTCCCGCGGTAATTTAAAGGGAAAGCCAACTCCCCCGGGAGGGCGGGAGGGGACCCCAAATAGCGGGACCCCCCCGCCAAAAACGGGAGAGTTGGCATGTATGAGGTTACTGTGGGCTCAGCAAGTGAGCATGTTCCATAACCCTTAAATGAGTTGTCTCATTACAAGCTTTCAGCCTACTTCAATGCTTCTGGCAGCAAAGAATTTTTGAATTTAGGGGCATGCTTCTTTTTGCCCCCTTCTCTTCCCCCTTCCCGCCATCCCCCCAGCAACAGAAAGCCTCCTCCATAACTTTCTATAAGCAGGTGGGGAGGGGGGAGGGGGTTTTTCACCAGAGTTAAAACCCCGTTTGTCCTGCCTAGGCTGCTAGGGTGCTCATGTAGACAGCTGCACGGGCGCTCCACAGCAGGAGAAGGAGAGGGCTGATTATGAGTTTGAGAGGTCTGTGAAAACGTGGGTTTTCAAAAGCAGAGCAGGGGGGGTGTAAGTGTTCCTATACCTTACATACAAATTCCATCTCAAAACAACAACAAAAAACCCTGCAAAAACAAAAACAGGGCCTGGAAGTGTGTTACTATATAGGATGTGTCCCTAATACGCTTGAACGTTCACATGCCCCCTTAATTTTTCTATTATATAGTAGAAACCCCACAGACACATCTGATTATAGTAACACACTTCATTGCTGTCCCCCTTCTGCCTCCCTCCTTCAATTGTGTAGGAGCAGGGGGGAGAAAAGGGACCCCCACAGGGTTTAAACCAGCTACACAGACACAGAAGCCAGAGCCCTCCCCCTCCCTCCACTACGAAGCATCACATCCCGGTGCAGGAGGGGCTCTGTGCCCCTGACCTGTATTCAGAAACAGATGAGTCATCAGCACTGACAGCAGTGAGATAAAGATCAACAGGCCCCCCTCCCTATGGGGATTTCAGGAGCTGATGCACTACTACTAAACAGGGATAACTCAAAATCAGTAGGACATTTGTAATGAACATATATTGCAAAGCTGCTTGTTTTTTAAAGATCTTTTAATTAAAACCCAGTCATTGTAGCGAGACAACCCCTTTAATGGTGTCATGCTGTATATGTACAGTAAATGTCCAAATTGTTGTTGCCTCCTTTGAGTGCATTCTATTTATGCATTCCAGTACAAAGCATCTCCACCAATGGGCAATAAAGATCAGGAAACTCCCAAATAGCATTATGCACATAACAAATGTAGAGCCATATCCCATTAAAAAATCAACAATCATTATTATTATAATTATTATTATTATTATTATTATTATTATTATTATTATTATTATTATTATTATTATTATATCAAGTTAAAAATCAATTACAAAAGTTTTGTGATTGATTTTTAACTTGATATAATAATAAAGATTGCTGATTTTTTTTACGGGATATGGCTCTATTTTTGTTATGTGTATATTTCTATATATGTAGCCATGAGTGTAATTATAGCTATAACAGTGCACCAACTACTTTTGGGCCCATAAGTTCAGGGGGCCCACCCAGGTACAAGAACATTGTTCCTTCTTGAAGGAAACAAGTAGTTGTTGGTTTTCTGCTATATGGCATTACTATTTGTGTTCTATCATATATGGCTGTAATATTTATACCTGTAATTATTGCTAGTTATGTTGCTGTGTTATTTTATTGTCATTAGTGTGTTGGGGCCCAATCTCATTTTTCCTGTAAATTCTAGTTATGCCTTTGTATGTAGCAACATTTACTTTGCATTGCTATTTTTCAACACCAGGCAGGACTACGACAAGTTGTTCTGATGCCCTAGGCAAATAAGGCATGTAGCACCCCTAATGGAAAATTCAGTCCACTCCATACCCTCTTGCACCCCCTTTTCTAACCCCTTTTCTGCCTTAAATGAAGTGGCACTATAGTCGGTCACCTACCTTCGCCCACTCTGTTTCTTGGCCTTGCCACCATGTTATCTGGATCAAAATAAAAGTGTTGAAAATGTAAAGACAGGTTCCTGTACCGAGGGCCAGGACGATGCATAGGCAGAGGTGGGCTATCGCCT
This sequence comes from Phyllomedusa bahiana, assembly GCA_025379985.1. Lineage (NCBI taxonomy): Eukaryota > Metazoa > Chordata > Amphibia > Anura > Hylidae > Phyllomedusa > Phyllomedusa bahiana. The sequence continues at coordinate 14,775 of JAODAL010015905.1, forward strand.
AGGGCGCCACCTCTGCCTGTCAGCTGGGGGGCGCATAACACTTACTCTGTCTGACAGTGATCCATCATGATAATGCTGCGGCTGCCTGCAACACAGCGCCCCTGTCATTAAGCAGCAGCCACTGTTCTTTTCCAGACAGTCAGTGGCTGTTGCTGGTAACATTGCCTACAATGCTTCCTCACTGCGCGACGATGTATTCTGCGGCGCACAACACCACAAGAAGGGCGCCGCTATGTGCCTCTGGACTCCTGCCTATTGCCTGCATGTTTCTTCCATGTGGCAGCAGAGGACACGAAGGGAGAGTCCCCTCTTGCTCCCCTGAAAGCAGTGACAAAAGCTCCCACAGCTTTTTGGCTGCCTGAGGCTCTTTAAGAAAATCAGTGTCTGTTACAGGAAGCGGGGGAGGAAGCAGTGCCTCTGCACTTCCCAGCCTACAGATGCTGAAGAAGCACTGCCCGTGCTTACAGGCTACAGCAATCAGGAATGTGGACTCAGAGACAAGGAACAAGTAAGACTGAGATAAGACTGAGCAGTAGGAGATAGCAGGTGGGTTTTAGTGTGTGCAGTGACAGCTCAGTGTAACAAATATGTGAGACTGAGAACTCGTCCATCGCTTTCTCTGACAGCATCCCCCCCATGCACACAAACCCACAAAGTGAGCAAAACACTGCCCTCATACCTAACTGGATGAAGCTATCCCTACGGCTTATTTGGGCGCTGATTGGAGCCGTACTGCGCGCCGGATTTGCGCTGCAGTACGGCTCCAATCCGTCCCAGTAACTATGGTACTCCACAGTTCTCATAGAGAACTATGGATTCCGTCTCTCCTCTTCGCTCGGCGAATCCGCAGCGGGGTGGGGGGGGCGGGGGGGGGGGGAGAGAGTGACATGTGTACGCGCCGTAGATAATGACAATCTATGGGGCCGGTGAGCTGCCGGCAGCCCCCACCCCGCCCCCGCAATTACGTCGGCAATAAGCCGTGTGAACCGGCCCATAAACTGCAGCACAGCATGATGATTAATGATATTGTTATCATAACACCTTATTTCCCTGTCTACATTCAGTGTGACCACCATTCATGCAGGAGAGGCCTCTACATATCTATATATATGTGTGTGTATATATTTAGCCCTACCATATAGGTGGTCACCCAGCTTTCCCTTTAACAAGTGTAACTGGAAAAAGGCTGCATAGAAAGCAAGTAAAATTTAATTTTTAAAGAACTTAAAACCTGTTTTTCAAAAGGTCGGGTGACAAAGTCTAATGTTGCAGGTATCCAGCTTTCCTACTGCCACAATATCTCTATTACTTGTTTAACACAAGACATCATGGCATTCTGGAGTCTGGGAAAGCAGAGTAACAACAATATGGGAAACTGACAGCCCAAATCATTGTACAACTGTTGTATTTAGTAAGGAGAAATTATTCAGTAACTTTTTTTTTCCGTTATGGTTAGCAGTATTATCACAGTCTAGTGATGTTACCCAAGTACGATACAGTTTTGTTATCCTGTGTCATTGTCCTTTTTCTGTATGATGATGTTAACTAGTTGTCTCTCCCACAAATGGGGATTCTCTCCTGCTCCCTTCGAAGAATTGGGGGTTCTTTAAGAAAATCTGCCTCAGAGTAGCATCATATGACACTGATCACAGGGGTGGACTCCCACAGTTAGCATATAAAAGACTAGTTGCGCACCAACTCCCACCCCCCCCCCCCCCGTTTAAGTCTAAGTTCACACGGTGACTTGCACCACGTACCTATGCGCACCACAAGACGCTGGGTGTTCTAGAAGTACACGCTGATCAAAACGTACTGCTAAAGCACTGGGGTGTGTCGCAACATACGTGCGTGCATGTGCGTACCGGGGTGGGAGCACCATTTGCCTCATGTGCCTAGGGCACCAAAATGGCTTGTCCCGGCCCTGCCTGTACCACAATATCATAGTAGATTAATTGCCAAGTTAAACTATGCAACATCTATATAATAGACAGCATGTTGATCATTCAATAACACTCCTCCCTCGGCCTCACAGACTTGGCCCTTTCCTGGATCTCCTCGTACCTCACTGATCGGACTTTCAGCGTCTCTCATTCTCGCTCCACCTCCTCCCCCCGGCCACTCTTTGTTGTTGTCCCTCAGGGGTCAGTCCTGGGTCCTTTGCTGTTCTCTCTTTACACTCTTGGCCTAGGTCAGCTCATAGCCTCACACGGCTTTCATTACCACCTCTATGCAGACGATACCCAACTCTACATCTCCGGTCCAGATGTTACCTCTCTGCTCTCCCAGATCCCAAACTGTCTATCGTCCATTTTCTCCTTCTCCTCACGTCTCCTAAAACTAAATGTGGAGAAAACAGAACTCATCATCTTTCCACCGTCCAACTCTACCCCTCCCCCTGATCTCTCTATCTTAGTCAACGGCTACACTCTCTCACCTGTCCCGCAAGTCCGCTGCCTTGGGGTTATCCTAGACTCCGCTCTATCTTTCAAACCACACATCCAAAACCTCACCTCTGCCTGCCGCCTCCACCTGAAAAACATCTCTCGCATCTGCTCATTCCTCAACTATGACACCACAAAAATGCTGGTCCATGCCCTTGTCATCTCCCACCTCGACTACTGCAACATCCTTCTCTGTGGCCTCCCGTCTAGCACTCTTGCTCCCCTTCAAACCATTCTCAACTCTGCTGCCCGTCTTATCCACCTCTCTCCTCGCTACTCCTCTGCTTCTACCCTCTGCCAATCCCTTCACTGGCTTCCCATTTCCCAGCGAATTCATTTCAAGCTACTAACCATGACCTACAAGACTCTCCATGACCTCTCCCCTCCATACATTTCTGCCTTAATCTCTCGATACCTCCCCTCACGCAATCTCCGCTCCTCACAGGACCTTCTTCTCTGCTCTCCTCTTATCAGCTCCTCACATAACCGTCTCCAAGACTTCTCTCGTGCTTCCCCCACACTCTGGAACTCACTGCCCCAACCCATCAGACTCTCCCCCACTTTCACCAGCTTCAAAAGCAATCTGAAAACTCATTTCTTCAGGCTTGCCTATAACCTACAATAACCCTGCTGCCACTACACTCCACAAACATGTCTGCCCTACCTTCTGTCTCTTTCCCCCTCCTTGTAGATTGTAAGACCTCACGGGTAGGGCCCTCTCTCCCTTTGTCGTGCCAATTGTCATTCATCACTTATCACTGTACTCGTTTGACTTATGTTATGTATGTAACCCCCTCGAATGTACAGCGCCCTGGAATCAATGGCGCTTTAAAATAAATAATAATAATAATAATAATTCACAACATGATCACTTTCCCGATTCCGATAATCCCTTATTTTATATACATATGGGTGGCACACTGGGTTGCCATGGGAAAGCAGGGAGAGTGGTGACCTAGTTTTGGCAGACAAAAAGCTAACAGTTTAGATAGAGCGACAGTTGGGACTATTAGGCTATGTTCACACGATGTACTACAGCGTGTACAGTACGGGCTGGCCCCATTGACATTCATTACTCGCCGTGCGTATTCGCCGCCAGTAATTGACATGTCACTTGTCTCCCCGTGCGTACAATGCGATTGTATTGTATGAGCGGGGAGGGGAGGCGTAATCCTCTCCCCGTAAAACCGTAATTTCAGCGCGCATCTCGCCCATATTAGAGTGCAAAAACCTGGCGAAATGCGCGCCGAAATTACTGCGTGTGAACATACCTTAAGGGTATGTTCACACGGCTTATTTTGGCATGTATTTCACTGCATATTTTGATGTGTATTGCGTGTTATACACAGCAAAATGCACGCCGCATTTACGGTAATCCATAGTTCTCATAGAGCCCAGCATGTAAATAGTTTGTTTGGATAGAGAAGGAAATGGTCATGGAAAAGGATCTGCCTTCCCCACTCCTGAGGCATGGCTAGAGAGAGGAAACGAGAGAAGGAAAGGGGTAGCCCTGAGATTCTATCTGGGGCAGACTGGGATGGAGACCCAAGAAACCATGGGAGTGACAGCAAATGACAGCAAATAGTGAAGAGGGCGTGAGCTTGGTGTTAGCCTCCCATGGCAGATGGAAGGTAAAGGAGAGGCCCTTATCCGAAATGAACCACGGCAGAAAGAGGGGCAGGAACAGAAGCTACTCCAGGGACTGTTAGGGAGTGGCCATGGATGGCAGGAAGAGTGTTCTCTGTATGCTGTGTCATGATGCTGGGTTCGTCCACCTGTTGAAGCCGCATTTGTGTCCAGAGATCTGTGACCTTGTACAGACCAAGTTTGCCAGGAGTAAAGACCAGGAGTTCTTATGAACCAGTTGTGGACATTTATTTGTTAAGCACCAACGTGGTACACAAGCATCACACGTATCCTTTACAGTACACCGTTATTCCCATTTTCAGAAATCCCGAACTGCATATAGTGAAGTGAGTCACTGCCGCCCGTATCATCTTCTCTGTGGGTGTGTTATGTCACTTTTTGTGCTTGCTTTTTCCTATCCAAAGAGTTTGACTGAAACTATGACTGGCCCATGTAGTTAACCTAGATGACGACAAAAGAGAATAATTCTGAATAGCTATAGATCAAACTAACAAGAAAATGGTTGAATTGGAAAGATAAAGGGCCACATGTATGAAAACTGTCTAGATCTAAACTTCACTTTGTTGCCCATAGCAATCAATCAGAGCGTCTCTCTTATTTTTCCAGAGCACTATATGAAATGAAAGGGGCGCTCTAATTGGTTTCTATGGGCAACAAAGTGAATTTTAGACCTAGACAGTTTTCATACATGTGGCCCTAAGTATTTATGGCTACATATATGAAAACTGTCTAGGTCTAAGACCTTCTTTGTTACCCCTAACAGCCAATCAGAGCTCTCCTTTCATTTTTTCAGAGCACTATATAAAATAAAAGGGAGCTCTGATTGGTTGCTATGGGCAACAAAGACCTAGAAAGTTTTCATACATGTCCCCCATAGTTCTTTTATATTTGATATCCATATTTTACTATTTAAACTTATAAAATCTGGTGGAGTTTGTTAAATGATAAAAAAAAAATCATAATTGAATAAAGCAATGAACGAACACACGAATAATGAAGAGCAATTTTGTTAAAATTACAGTGCAATTTTGTTTGTATTGTCTATGAAGGCAGTTTTTTTGTAAAAAATAGAGGACTAATCAATGCCATTATGTTTGCTTTCTCTGCACGTAGAAAGGTAAGTCTATGCAAATTGACTGTCAAATTATGTAAATTATCACTATTATATACATTATTGAGGTCAATGTCAAATATTGAAAAAATGCTGACTTCAGGTAATAAAAGTGCTGCCAATGCAAATCTAAACTATTCAATCAGTGATAAAAAATTTCAAATGAAGCTAAAATGGTTGTGAAACATAATATTTTATAATATATATTAATAGTAGTCTACATTCTGATGTCTATCTTGCTTTACCAGATCATTAAAGGGGTTGTCCGGCCACATAAATTAATAATATATTTTAAAAAATCAGAATGTTGCAAAAGTAACAGAGAAGCAACAATAATTGAGTGCCAGTTAACTTCAAATGCTTCCCAGGAAACTGCACCTCTTAGTCACTTTCAGTATAGAAGTGTGATTGTTGTGGCAAGTGATTGTCTGCAGTGGTCGCATATCCATGTTAAAAAGACAGGAACATACATAGATCTGAGTATTTGAATGGCTATTATTACTTCTTTTATTATTTAAAAAAAAAAAAAAAAAAGGGGGCTGGAAAAATCTATTTTGATTGTTAAGATTAGTTTATACTACCCTGTTAGGCCATGTTCACACGGCTTATTTGGGCACGTATTTCAGCCCGCAATTCGTGGCGTACTGCGCGAATTACGGGCTGAAATACGACCCAGTCATTACGGTAACCCACCGTTCTCATAGAAAACTATGGATTACGTCTCCTCTTCCTGCTCGGCGAATCCGCCGCGGGGGGAGATAAGTGACATGTCATTTACTAGCGGCATATACGCACCGCTAGTAATGATGGTCTATGGGCCGGCGAAGTGCCGGACCCCCGCTCCCGCCCACACTGCGTAATTGCGGGGCGTAATTACGCCCCACAATTAAGCCGTGTGAACATGGCCTTATAGAACAAAATCCATGGCATTTTAGCCACTGCTGTTGTCAAGTTTCATCTGTAATGGTAATAACAACCATAAGATACAATGCATATATACAGCAAACAATAAAGGAAAACATTAGTGAAGTCTAAGAAATAAGAAAGAAACAATAGAAGGCAATTAAAGGTGTAGTAACATAAACGGATATGTGGTAAAATAAATACATCATTCGATATGTGCCTCCGGCGCATGCACAATCCTATTTATGCCTGCACACACTCTCTCCCATGCATTGTACAGGCTCCCTGTCACTAGTACCAGTTGATTTCGTATTTGTCCTCTCTTTTAGGCTACACAGGACTGGTTTATAATCAGAGTTTTGTGGATTCTAAATAATGAGTGCACTTAAAAATTCAACTGTAAAATCCTCCCTATAGACCTCAATAGAAAGTCCAAGCTATTTTTAGCTACTGGGGTGAAAGACCTTCACAAGTGTGTGTCATATACACACACCTGTTCCTGAACCAGCGTGTGTGTATTTCTGCCCATACACACCTGAATTCCATCTGGTTCACTGTGTAGGGTATTTTATACCCAAGGGTTAATTTATCCTCTTGTTTGTAGTGTAATTAGGAGTCAAATACAGGGTGTGTGTATTTCTGCCCCATATACGCCTGAATTCCATCTGTTTCACTGTGTAGGGTATTTTATACCCAAGGGTTAATTTCTCCTCTTTCATCTATAGCTCTTTTTTTGTATTTTACCTCAGCTGTTATTCACACTCTATGCTTCTATCTATAGTTAAAAACTAGACTAGTTAAAACCAATTCTGATTGTAAATAACTCTACACTTATAGATAAATAATTCAATAGTGATATAACAAATCATATTTTATATTTAGACCTTCTGGTTGCCGTGTACGCAATTTATGGTCTCTCCAAGCATATATGATTCATATAGCCCAAATGAAAACGCACAATGGTTACAAACAAAGGGAAATTACCGTTGCGGCCATAACATCTGAATAAATTGCAAACATATGAAGAATAGCAAGAGCTTCTGTTCATACGTCACAGGAAAAGGTTCAATATAGAGCAGTATATAAACTGCAATACAAAATATGTGGTGTACTTAATATCATGCATCGAATGTAAAATACAATGGGTGACATGTATGAATCTCGCCACGTCGGAGCGCACATTTCCGCCAGTTTTCCGGCGAAATTTGCGCCTGATTTATGTTGGTGCCGAGGTGCGCTCATACATACCATGTAAAGTCCGCCACGCCTTGCCAGTATGTGGGGCGCAGTGCGGGAGATAGGCGCAGTGCGGGACTGCGCCTAAGATTCGCCGCCCGAAGTAGTGCGATCATACATGCCGTGTAAAGTCCGCCGCGCCTCACCAGTCTGTGAGGCGCAGTGCGGGGACTTAGGCGCAGTGCGGGACTGCGCCTAATATTCGCCGCCCGAGGAGGTGTGCTCATACATGCGGTGTAAAGTCTGCAGTGCCTCGCCAGTGAGTGGGGCGCAGTGCGGGACTTAGGCGCAGTGCGGGACTGTGCCTCACATGTATTCCGATACGAGACAGGCTGGAAATCATTACACATGTCCGTGCGGCATGGAGTATGAATAAAAAAAAAATCGCCTTTATAAAGGCGTAAAACATTCTCTGAAAAAGAGCTCAAACCTACTAAAAAAATACATAAATAAAATCACTTTCCAAAAATCTAGAACGGCGCTACATCGGGAATTTGGATCTTTTAAATTTCCGGGAAATACAGTAATTCAAATTCTGTAAGCTATTCTCATTGACCGGCAGAAACCAGCCAATCAGAATAGGAGCGACAGTGACCCATTATAACCTATGGAGAAGTATTGACCAATCAAAATCAAAGGCGGGACAGTTCAAAATACAGTAAAGATGCAGAAAAGAGCTGATTGGTTGAGCTAGCGGGGCTTGGCAATCCGGCCAATCAGGGAATAGGAGCGGAAGGGGAACCATTATAACCTATGGAGAAGTATGACCAATCAAATCAAAGGCGGGACAGTTCAAAATACCGTAAAAATGCAGAAAAGAGCTGATTGGTTGAAGTAGCGGGAGCTTGGCTATCCCGGCCAATCAGAGCGCGAGCTCCTTTCTCCCATTGTAGTCTATGGACAGATCGGGGCAATGAAATATCGGCTCTCAGTGCCGTGCAGCATGGAGTATGATTAAAAAAATCATTTTTATTAGGTGTCAAATATTATCTGAAAAAGAGCTGAAACCTTCTAAAAACATAAATCACTCAATCCCTAACAACGCTTTTTGTCGCCGAGACCGGCGCTACATCAGGAATTGGGGTTAAGAGAATTCCCGGGAAATACAGTAATTCAAATTGTTTAACTCTTCTCATTGGTCGCAAAACCAACCAATCAGAATAGGAGTGACAGTGAACCATTAAAACCTATGGAAAAGTAGGGGACCAATCAAAATCAAAGGCGGGGACAGTTCAAAATACGAAAAAGCAGAAAAGAGCTGTTTGGGTTGAGCTAGCGGGGGCTTGGCTACCCCGGCCAATCAGAGCGTGAGCTACTTTCTCATAGAGTTCTTTTGGGGAAAGAAATGCAGAGCAGCTCTGTTTGTGATTGGCTAAGTTAAAAGGGGCGCGGTTATTTTGGATCAATGGGAGAGCGAGCGACGCTCTTATGGGTTTTCTAATGCAATCGGGAAATAAAACTGTACTGGCCCGGGAATCAAATGATAAGACTCCCGAAGTTGTACCGATGTGTATATAAAATGATCAATTTAATATGGGGTAAAGAAAAAAAAAATATTAATTCAATAAATTCATGTTTATTTCTTTATTTTCGGTACACCCATACTATTGATCCTTGGCTAACGAAAATAAAGAAATACAAATGAATTTATTGAATTAATATTTTGGCCTCTTTTAAGTTAGCCAATCACAAACAGAGCTCGCTCTGCATTTCTTTTCCCAATATGAACGCTATGAGAAAGTATCTCAGCCCCTGATTGGCTAAGCAGACGAGCCCCTCTTCCCCCCAAAACCAATCACTGTACTAGAAAAATTTCCCATAGACAGTATTTAAATTTTAGGGCGCCCTTCTATCACACCCTTCTTTCTCCATTCAAAATAGATGCACTACATATGATTGGTGGATTCATATCTGCCGCTTGGGCTCAACCAATCAGCTCATTTCTGGCTTTTTTACTGTATTTTGAACTGTCCGCCTTTTCATTTGATTGGTCCATACTTCTCCATATCTTATAATGGGTCACTGTCGCTCCTATTCTGATTGGTTGTTTTTTGCCGACCAATGAGAAGAGCTTAAAGCATTTGAATTACTGTATTTCCCGGCAATTCTCTATATTGCAATTCCCGGTTTTGCGCCGGTCTCGGCGACAAACGCGTTGTTAGTGATTTCAGTAATGTATGTTTATAGAAGGTTTCAGCTCTTTTACAGAGAATATTTTACAACTTATTAAAAAGATTTATTTACTAATACCCATGGGCCCCACGGCGCTGAGAGCCGAGATTTCATTGCCCGATCTCTTTCCCTTGACTACAATGGGACAAAGTTTGCTCGCGCTCCGATTGGCGGATAGCCAAGCCCCCCCTAGCTCAACCAATCAGCTCTTTTCGATTTTTACTGTATTTGAACTGTCCGCCTTTTATTTGATTGGTCAATAGTTCTCCATAGGTTTTAATGTGTCCTGTCGCTCCCATTCTGATTGGCCAGGATTGCCAAGCCCCCGCTAGCTCAACCAATCAGCCCCTTTTCTGCATTTTTACTGTATTTTAAATGTCCCGCCTTTGATTTTGATTGGTCAATAGTTCTCCATAGGTTTTAATGTGTCACTGTCGCTCCTATTCTGAGTGGTTGGTTTCTGCCGACCAATGAGAATAGCTTACAGAATTTGAATTACCGTATTTCCCGGCAATTTCCAAGATCCTAATTCCTGATGTTGCGCCGTTTTAGACTTTTGGAAAGTGATTTTTTTTTATTTTTTTTTTTTTTTTTAAGGTTTGAGCCTTTTTTCTGATAATGTTTTACGCCTATATATTTTTTTGGGAAACATACTCCCTCCGCACAGGGGCCCAGCGCCGAGGGTTTTTTTTAAGGTCTTCTATGTTTCCTCATGTTCCCTTCCGTTCACTTCGCCCGCCCCCCGGGGCCCTTTAGACCAAATCCAAAAAAAGGGCTCCTGTCGGAGTGCCGAGCGCTGCCCTTGCGGGGCCCCAAATTTGCCGACTCGTGATCGTTTTCCCTGCCTCAGTTTGTAGCGCCCGCGTTCCCCCCCCGGAAAAGCCCACAACCCCGCCCATTGCAAAACCCCTCATTTAGGGCCAGCCGAAAGTGGTAACGCTTTCGCCCTAACAAACGCATCCCGCGCCCAAAAAGGGATTCGGGGGGCCCGGGGAGGTGCAGGATACGCCAGAAAACAGGCGTAAATTTCCCGTTCAAAACATGTCGCCCCAAAATTTTAGGATTTTACAACTAACAGCTTAAAAACGCGCATAAGGAGACATTGAAAGCAAAAAAAAAATGTGGAATATAAATTTTGTAGCTGTATCTACACATTGTTAGGTTATCCCACAAAACCCTAGCACAGCTAAATTTTCAGTGAAAGGGATAGAAAAAAGTTACCCTTTTAAACCCCAAGAGGTTTTGGGGCCATAAAAGAAGTTTCTTTTTGAAGGGGAACTTGGTGGATATTTTAAAATTGCGTACAAAGGCCCAAAAAAAAGGTCTAAATAAAAAAATTTTATTTGTTAATCACTATTGAATTTTTTTTTTCTTAAAAATGTTTGAGTTTTTTTACAATCAGAATTGGGTTTTTAAACCCAGTCCCAGTTTTTAAATATAGATGAAGGGATTGAGTGTGAATAACACAGGTAAAATACAAAAAAGAGCTAAAAGAAAGAAAGCGTTTAAAAAAACAAGGGAAGGGGAACTCCCCAAGCTGACTGTAACGGAATTTCGGCGTGACAGCGTACGCCGAAGGGGACCCCGATGACATCCGGGGGGTGGATACCCTGTGATCACCCCCAAAAGGGGAAAGGGGGTGCTGGAGGAAACCCGCCAGGGAAAAAGGGGGTCAAGGGGCCCCCCCTGGGTCTGGCCCGAGGCCCCCGCAAAGGGGGGAAGGACTTGGTGCGGGGACCCCCAGGGCATTTCCCCCCGATGTTTGGGTACCCTTTTTGGGGAAAACCGGGGGTTTTTCAAGACAGGAAACCAGGCGGGGGAAAACAGGAACATTACAGCAGGATACGGGGGGTTAAAAAGGACCCCATTGCATCAAGGGAAAAAACCCGGAAATGGACGGGGTTTTCAATCAGGAAAAGACCAGGGGAAAAACGGCAGGAACGGAGAAACACATACAGGACAGGGAACACGGGGAGGAAAACAGGGGACCCAGACACGCGGACCGGCCCGGAGCCAGAAGACAAAGACACTTGGACCCCGCATCTCAGGGGTTTTTTAAAAATCCCCAAAAGGGAACCTGAAATGCTGGCAGGAGCTCAAGATGGGGAACAGCTGGGGGACAGCAACAGATGCAAAGAACTGACCCGACAGAAAGGGGGTTTCTTCCTTTATAGGAGGGGTCAAGGGAAAGGGAGAATAGGGCAGAGGGCAATTAACCTATAAAAGCCAGGAAAAAAAAAAAAAACCAAAAAAAAAAACGCCAAAAAAAAAACCCCTAAAAACCAAAAAAATTCAAAAAAAAAACAAAAAAAAAAAAAAAAAACCCCAAAAGGAAAAAACAACAAAAACCCGGAAAAAACAGCAAAGGCAAACAGGAAGGGACGACACGCCGACGGCCCAAAACAGGGAAAAAAACCCGGGGTGAACCCCTGACAGTACCCCCCCCTCCAAAACCCCTTTCCCCCCCTCCCCCAAAACACAAACATGGCGTTCCCCAAATTTAGGGGCCCGAATTTTAAGGGGGCCCAACCCCAAAAAAGGTACGGGCTGAATATAGCCAGTATAGGGAAAAACCCAGTTTAAAGGGAATGCACGGGAGGAAAAAAAAAAAAAAAAAAACCAAAACCGGTGGCCCAAACCCTTTTGCCCCCCAAAAATGGGGGGGAAACCAGGGCGGGCCCGGAAACTAAAGGCAACAGACGGGGCCCCTCAGGGCGGGACCGTGAGTAAAAGGGAACAGAGGAGCTCAGGGGGGGGACCCTGGATGGGCCAAAAGAGGGAAAGCTCAGGGCGGGACCGGGGATGCAACAGAAAGGACGCTCAGGGGGGACCGGGGAGGGAAGGCAACAGCGGACCTCAGGGCGGGGGCCGTGGGGTAGGCAAAAAGACGGAACCCAAGGGCGGGACCCTGGCTAGGCAACAGACGGGCGCTAGGGCGGGACGTGAGCTAGGGAAAGAGGACGCCCCAGGGGGGAACCCTGGTAGCCAAAAAGAAAGGAAAGCTCGGGCGGGACCAGTGAGGGTTGGCAACAGCGGACGCCCCCAGGGGGGGACGTGAGCTAGGGAACGAAAGGAAAGTTTAGGCGGGACCCTGAGCCCAAAGGGAACAGACGGGCGCTCAGGGGGGGACCGTGGGGCTAGGGCAAAAGACGGACGCCAGGGGGGGGACCCCGGAAACTTTGGCAACAGCGGACGCTTGGGGGGGACCTGGGGAGCTAGGCAAAAAGACGGAAGCCTTGGGGGGAAACCCGGGGGCTAGGGCCCCAAAGGGGAAACTCTGGGGGGTTTCCCTGAGCCAGCGGGCAAAAGGGGTACGACACTCTGGGCGTGCCGTGAGCCAGGGACAGGGGTACTGAAAACTCGGGGGTGCCGTGAGCCCGGGACAGGGGGGGTTTTGGGCACTCTGGGGTTTCCGGAGCCAGCGGACAAAGGGGTTAAATGGCACTCTGGGCGTGCCGTGAGCCAGCGGCAGGGTACTGAAAACAAAATCAGGGGTGCCGTGAGCCCGCGGCAAGGGGTCTGAATTGGGCGTGCCGTGGGGCCCGCGGGGCAGGATACTGACACTCGGGCGTGCCGTGGGGCCCGCGGGCAGGGATATGACCAAATCTGGGGGTTCCCTAGCCCGCGGACAGGGATACTGACAATCTGGGGTGCCGTGAGGGCCCGCGGAAAAGGGATAATTTACATCTGGGGGTTGGGGGCCCTGAGCCAGCGGGCAGGGATACCCGACACTTTTGGGGCCCCCCCCCCCGTGAGCCCCCGCGGACCAGGGATATGACAATTTGGGCCCTGCCGTGGGGCCCCCCCGGGCAGGGAATACTGACCAAATATTTGGGGTGCCCTGGGGCCACGGGCAGGGATACTGACAATCGGGGTGCCCTGAGCCAGCGGAAATGAATCCCGCCATCTGGGCGTGGGTGAGCCAAACGGACAGGGAAAATGGGCACTCCCGGGCGTGCCCTGGCCAGCGGGCAGGGATAAATGACACCCTGGGGGGTGGGCCTGGGGCCAGCGGACAGGGGCCGAAAACTTTGGGCGTGCCTGAGCCAACGGGCAGGGACATGACACTCTTGGGGGTGCCCTGAGCCAGCGGGGCAGGGATTGGGAAATCTGGGGGGTGCCGTGAGCCAGCGGGGCCGGGAAAACTGAAACTCTGGGCGTGCCCCTGAGCCAGCCCAAAAGGGATACTGACACTCTGGGCGTGCCCTGACCAGCGGACAGGGGGTACTAAAACCTGGGGTGCCGTGAGCCAGCCGGACAGGGGTAAATGACATCCCGGGCGTGCCGGAGCCGGGAAAAGGGTTGGGTTTTTGGGGGGTGCCGTTTAGCCAGCGGACAGGGAAAACTGACACTCTGGGGGTGCCGTGAGCCAGGGACAGGGGTACTGACCTCGGGGTGCCCTGACCACGGACGGGATACTGACACTCCCGGGGCCCGCCGTGAGCCACGGACAGGGAAACCCGACACTTGGGCGTGGCCCTGAGCCCAAAAGGGCAGGGGGTACTGACACTCTGGGCGTTTCCGTGAGCCAGCCGGGCAGGGGTACGGGCCTCTGGGCGTGCCGTGAGCCAGCGGAAAGGGAACTGACACTTTTGGGCGGCCCTTTAGCCAAACCGGGGGGGGGGGGGGAGGGATAAAAAGGAAAACTCTGGGCGTGCCCTGAGCCCGCGGGGGCAGGGGGAAATGACACTCGGGGGCCCCCGGGGGCCCGCGGAAAAAGGGTACTGACCTTTTTGGGCCCGCCGTGAGCCAGCGGACAGGGAATTTACACTCTGGGCCCCCCGTGAGCCACGGACAGGGTATGACAATCTGGGCCCGCCGTGAGCCAGGGACAGGGATACTGGGCACTTGGGCCTTTCCCCTGAGCCAGCGGCAGGGAAAATGACCCCCCCTGGGCCACCGTGGGGCCAGCGGACGGGATTAAATGAAAAACTCCTGGGCCCACCGTGAGCCAGCGGACAAAGGGATACTGACACTCTGGGCCTACCGTTGGCCCGCGGGGCAAAGGGGGATGACACTCTGGGCCCCAAAAAGTTTAGCCAGCGGACAGACAGATGACTCTCTGGGCCCCCCCGTGAGCCTCGGACAAAAGGAATGGGCAATCTGGGCCTTTTCCTTTAGCCAGCGGACAGAACCCGAAATTTACACTTGGGGCCCTTAAAACCCTTTAACCCGCGGAAAAACAGACGAAAAATTTTGGCCCCACCGGAGCCGGGAAAAACAGACTGTCACTCTGGGCCTACCCTGAAACCACGGGCAGACAGACTGACACTCTGGGCCTAAAATTGGGCCAGCGGGCAGACGGGCTACCAAAATGGGGCCCACCGTGGCCCCGCGGGAAAAAGACAAATGACACTCTGGGCCCTAAAGGAACCTCCAGCGGAAAGACAGATGACACTCTGGGTTTTCCCTGAGCCAGCGGACAGACAACTGACACCCCTGGGCGTAACCCTGAGCCTGCGGACAGAAAAGGGCTGACACTCTGGGCGGGGCCGTGAGCCCGCGGGAAAAGACAGACAGAGGGCCTTTGGGGGGACCGTGGGGGCCAGCGGACGACAGAAAGTCACTCCCGGGCGGACCGTAGGCCCCGGACAGACAGACATTGGGGGGGACCGTGAGCCCAAGCAGGGCGACGGACAGGCCCCACTCTGGGGGGACCGTGAGCGGGGGGCCGCAGACACTCTGGGGGGACCCCTGAGCCAGCGGAAAAAGGGCAGACAGAAACTCTGGGCGGACCCCTGACCCGCGGAAGACAGACAAACACCCCCTGGGGAGCCGTGAGCCAAGGCAAGGGGCAAAAACGCCCTAGACGAGGGCAGGGTAAACCCCGGGATCCCATGGTCCAGTTTCCCTACTGGAACGGGACGGGCGGACAGACGTACCGGCCGGCCCCTGAAAACCCCTGACATCCGGGGGTGGGGTCCTCTTTTGGGTCAACCCCCGGCGAGGGGGGTTGTGGGGGACCACGCCCCGGGAGGGGGGGTCTAAAGGGGCCCCTGGTTTTTTTCGCCCGAGCCCGCCCCAAAGGGGGGATGGACTTCCCCTGAAAAATGGGGTACCGCGGTGACAGCCGGGGTGCAAGAGGAATCCCAAAAGGTGGAATCAGGAACAAAAGGGAAAATGTACAGCAGGATACGCAGGGGGAAAAGTACACATAGCCCCACAGGGAAAAAGGGAGGAATGTGGACGGGGTTTAACCATCAGGTACAGAAGGGAACAAGGCAAAGGGAAAAGGAAGCACATACAGGACGGGAAAACGGCAAAGGGTACAGGGCACAGACAAAGACGGACGGACGGCCAGGAGCTAAAATGGCAAAAACATGGCCACATCTCAGGGGTTAAATATCCAAAAGGGAGACCTGAGATGCTGGAGGAAACCTTTAAGATGGGGAAGCAGCTGAGACAGCAAAAAACTGCAATGAACTGACCCAGAGCAGAGGGCAGGAACGTCCTCTTATTATGGCAGGGGCCATAGTAAAGAGAAGTAACAGAGACACGTAACCTATAAAAGACAGAAGCTGCAGCGCGGCGCAGCACCTAAGGAGGACCAGAGCACACACAGGAACCCTACGAAGCAACAGGACAGGACAGCCAGCACAGGAAGGCACGACCCGCGACCGACGGCCCAATCAGGGAACCGCGGTGTGAACCGTGACACTGACCTATAAATGGGAAGCACATTTGAGCGTATACTAAGCACAATGATTAAGATTTGACATAAATCGAAACGCGTCTGTGTACTGATCATCTGATCATAGTTGTATATCGGATCACTACTCCCTGCCATGTAAATATTTTTAAGTCTGTAACTAATAAAGTGAATAAATTTTTAAAAACCGGCTGACCGAATGGATCTGTTAAAGCGTGGGTTTGGCTTGGACACTGCAGGATCATAATGGGCCCTGAAACAAGACCTTTTACATGCCTGAATAGAGTTACCGGCAAGCCCCAAGCACGCATGGGAATCACAGAGCAACGGAAAGTAAGTGAGCTTGTTTTCTCTTAAAAAAAAGTCAATTCTTTATCCCTTATTTGTAGGGAATTTAGTCAAAAACAGGATTGTGTATGTCCTGCCCCATAACATGCCTGAAATCCCTCACTTCAGACTGGATAGTTTTAATCTGTGACCATTAGTAATTTATCTACTTTTGGGGAAATTCAGTGTCAAATCCAGTGTTTATTGTTATTTCCAGAGCCTTAAAAAACATCTCAAATCCAGCCAGTTTATCTCTTGGATATTGCGATCCTGTACAAACATATTTTTTCCTTATGGTGGTGATGGTGTAAACGCTATACATGAGAGCCACCTCAAAACAGTGGAGAGTGACATCATAATTTTTCTTGACGTCACTAATTCATTTGCCTTCCTTCCTTTGATCCCTTCTGTCCCCTGCGTTCAATTGGTCAATACTCCAATCATGCAAAAGCCAAATAGAAAACAGGAGTTTGATGCCCCAAAAAAATAAGTAACTGAAATATTTTGCATGTCTTTCTTGTTTTGTCCAATCCTGCTATCGGTCTACCTAATCTTTAGACAATCCTATGCAAACAAAGACCATGTCAATACTAGCCTTAAACGGCTTCTCTGAATATACAATCGAGGCTGTGTTTGTCCTTTTCATTCCTCTGACAGATTAGAAAAGGGGAAAAAACCAAACAGTGCAACATCATAGATTTGTGGTGGTGAAAACATCATTAGAAACCATATGGAGGTCGCCAGAGAGTGGTTAGTTGGCAGCATCATGAGTGATGCCACAGAGTGGCAAATGACAGATTGTGGAGGTGGCATCAGCATGATTAGGCCACAGTTAACAGGTTCAAGGTGGCGCAGCAACAGCATCAGCCGAGAGCGACACATTGCATAATTTTGAGGTGTGCGGCAGCTAGGTGACATTATAGGAGGTGGCGACAACAGCAAGCATCAAGCCAGAAGAGTGACATGGTGACATACCTGGAGGTGACAGCAGCAAGCAGCATGATGAGACCTGAGTGGAGAAGGATGCAGCAGCATCAAAGGCAACATAATGACCAGTGAAGAGTGGAGGGAGGAGGAGGCAATACCAGTCCCTGGTTAAGAATGAGGTGTAAAGAGCAGCTGGGCAGCAGCTGTGATGGCATCAGCGTATGGCAGACTCAGAATAATAGCAGCGGCAGGTAAGCCCGAAGAATCCCGTTCAAGTCTGCTCCAGGTGCTAGCTGCCTGTGGAGGCACCAATATCACTAGGGGGTGAAGAAAGCTGCTCATCACAACTCCAGACTCAGGTTGCGAGCAGAGGGAGCTTTGCTGCTCTTAACAAACCCAACCTCACCACCGCACCATGTACAGTGGTACAATGAGCGCTGAGGAACCCCCCTTGGTAGACGCTGCAGGAGGATGCCAAATGAGCCTTCTATCATACCATGCGCACTCTTTCACTAGACACCCTCAGTCGATACTCTATGACCTTTGACTCCAATCTGCCATTCAAAACCACACATTTCCAAACCGTACCCTTGCCGCCACCTGAACGATATCATCCCAAATCCTCCGCTCATTCCTCATTGGAAAGCGCAAAAAAGCTTGTCCATGCCCTCCATCTCACTAAGACTATTGCCAACATTCTCCCCTCGCTCCTTTAACTCTGCTGCCGGCCCGTTCGGAATTCACCTCCTTGTTACTCCTCTAGCCCTCTCCCCTAGCAAAACCTTGCACCATGGCTGCCCAATTGTCCCCATCGGACATGTGGCTGTAGATAGTCGCCACTCTCCAGTACCCCTGAACAGACAATTTTGCAGCAATAATGTTCCTGGACATGAACATGAAAAGATATTGTTTATCCCTGTCCCTGGCGACTGACAAATTTCATGGCCTCCGAAAAGAGCCAGAGCAAACGGCACGTGTCACGCATGAGCTGCCCTGGCTGACATAAAAAATTACACAGTGGAGTATCCCTATCTGCTTGGATCATAAAGAAATCATTAATGGCCTTTGTTCATAGATTTCTCTGGTTTTACTCTGTTCATATATTTCTCTGTTTTGCTCTGTTAATAGACTCCTCTCTGTATTGCTCTGTTCATGGAATCTGTTTTCTCTTTCATAGATTTCTCCATATTTTTCTCTGTTTCATAGTTTAATCTGTTCTTGTCAATTCAAGAGGTGTGCTTGGTGGTCTAGGATTGACTAAAAAGTCTTGCAAAGTTTCCTGGGCCAGTTCTCTAATGGTGCAGAGTCCACCACTTTGAAAATTGAGGGACAGCCAGTACCCCCCAACGTGAACAGAGCAAGGGTCAGCTTCTGCCCTTAGGTGGCTAACGCATACTGCTGTCGCTTGGCAATCGTCTACGGTGTACGACCACTGGCACCCATGAGTGTCGAGGAGCAGGTGCATCTGGACCAGTAGATGATGTGAAAGACAGACAACTCCCTTCGGCAGAATTGGTGGAGCCTTGACTACCTGAAATGGAGGCGTGCCACTGGGTGCTTACTGTCAGCTGTGGCAGGATGGACCACACATCTGACATACGTTTTGCTCAGGCCATGTACTGGAGACACTGCATATGTTTGAACTCAGGGCCGTGTGCCAATGTTAAGGGTCCCTGGCCCCCGCTGTTAACCTTCTGCCCACAGATTCAACATAACCATGTACACCCTCCCCGGTAGTCTTGGCAGAAAATTGTCACACAGCCGAGTAGGGTGATTTTAACCACCAATTTGCCCCGCACTGACTGACTGTTACCGCCGCTAGTCGTGAGCCCACTGCACTGCAACTTGTCGGGTGGGGGGGGGGGGTCCAACTGCTAAGTGTGGTGGGCTTATACTAGGTGTACCGTCTTGACTCCCCACCTGCATCTCTAGCTCCCACCAGGCTGATTCGCCCCCACAATACATACACAGACATATTCTATCCGGCGTGGCCGTAGCACGCAACATGCAGCCGCAACAACTGCGACCTACATCCACGTGGTGCTCACACACACATCTCATCACACATAATATGTTCACTGTAAAGTATGATAGTTTAGCCCTCATGTATTCTCCAAGCACCGGTACTGGTTATTGAGTCACCTTTCATGAACAGACGCTTGGTGACAATATATAGAGAGGAGTGGGCGGTGGGGTTTAAGGTACTGAGCACACTCAGAATGGCCATCTGCGGCAATGTCTCATCGCTAGCTGGTGGATGACAAAGGGGCGACGCAAGCACAGTCATATAAAACACGTATCTGTTATGTTTTCGTGATAATACACGGTAGCGTATTGGTAGTCTGCGACACTCGTCCTCTTACAGATACGACCACTCGATGAGTTTGAGATTACATACTCTCTTTTAACGAATAGAGAACTTACCCAGAATACCTTAACACACACGGAGTTACCGCTCTTAGCTTAGGCAGGCACAACCCATCATTTCTAGATAGTAGAGTGCTGACTTTCAGATTCTATTATACCGGGAGCGGGTCTTACTGCGCGCTCTGGTGAGATAATAGGGCTCGCTGTACAGATCCATGATTCCACTCACAACATAACCCACCATGCCACTCTCCTCATCAACTACTTGCCCATTTCTGCAAAGAAGCAGCGAAAGCACTCATGGCTGCCCCCACTGTCCTCAAATATTTGTCCTCAATTAAAAATGTCAGACCCACAGCACATAGTATTCACTGCTGTGAGAGCCGAATGGACAGAGCGGTTCAGGACAGGTGAGGCCCCCCCTGCTCTCGTGCAGATGCCAACTAAAGGTTGTGTCTTACGATGCTCGGACTCTTTGCCAAGGTTGTCAAATGTCACTGGGAGAATGTTGATGACCTATGTCCCCACCATTTCGAGAACCGTAGGCTTGGTGGTCAACACTCAGCCGTTGGACCCCGCTTTGACATTCTCTTCCCTACTGGCTGCTGCAACTGCCGTGGAGAATCGCTGCAATACTCCACTTTAAAGGAACATTATCCTACGTCTTTGCTCCGGACGGATGCGTGCTGATTCCACCATCTAAAGCTGAAATATTTGGGTTGAGCTGACCTTTCTTTTCTTTTTGTTATGGCCTGCTCCAGGAACCTGCTATTTCGTTCTTTGACTCGGTTCTTTCCAGCTGGCGCTGACATTTACCTTGTCAGCTCGTTCCCCACTTCAGTTATTTGGTCATTTTGCCCCTGTAACTGCCCAGGAAGTGAAGTGTTTAGCAATTCGAATAGCGCAGCTGGCATCTGCATGTCAATACTAAAACACAGTATTGTATCAAGGCAAACCTTGCTCCCCTATCATATTTGAGCAGGTACAATGTTCCTTCAACACCCTACAGCTGTCTGCAGCCGGAAATAGCTATTTTTTAACGCGATTCTGCTGCGAATAAATTCGGGTCGAAACTATTTTTGTGGAAAATTTCAGCTAATCTGGCGAACCAAATTTTTGAGAAATTCACCCATCTCTAATTATAACCCTTCTGGTGTCTCTCCACCTACAGCAATAGGAGAGAATAAAGATCCAGGCTCTCCTTACTGATCGACAAGGTCTTCATGGAGTAATTGCCCAGACAATCAACAAGTCCTGCCATTCTCTGACCCGCCACTGACGCCTATACCCCAGGATATTTTATTATAACACTCTAATGCATTGAATCAGAATTTTCATATCCTGGTACCTTCACCTGTCCACATGTATTCTACTAAAAGTCAGGATAGCACACCTTCTATCTTCAATCAACCACAGCAGCTTTCCTTTCCGATCTGCCCCCTTTTTCTTGGGCCAGCAATGCCTATTCCATCAGAGGACAATAGACAAGTGACTCTAGCAGACCTACCCCAGTTTCTTCAGTCACTTCCCTCTGGAGATGATATCACTTATCTTGCCAAACAATTGATAGACAAGTTTAAGCAAGAGTTCCTACACTTTTGCACCGAACTGTCCTCTTTAAAATCTAAAATGGATGGACTTGATCAATTTTAGACTCAAACCAATGCCTCTCTCTTCTTCCTTCCAGGAGGTGGTAAACTCATCATTCTACTCAAATTGTCACCTTCCAACAGCACCTTATTGATACTGAAAATAGGAATAGGCTAAATAATTTACGCATCAGGGGGCTCCCAGGAAACTATTACTAACACTGACCTATTTACAGTGCTATCCGCTATATTCAGTGATATATTGGGTCGTTCTCCAACCTCTCATATAGAATTTGATATAGCCCATAGGGCATTGAGACCTCCTAATCCTGACCTAGATTTGTGATTTGCAGGTGTCATGATTCTGCCTGGTGGACCCCCAGCTTTGAGCTCTTGACGACGGCCGCGGCAGTTGCGGAGGAGGCCGCAGTTTTGAACATAGTGCTCACCAGTGTGAACTCTGTCATTCCCTGCTCTGTATTTGTAATTGGTTCCTGCCCAACACCCGTGGTCAGGAATCCTCCACAACTCTACTAGTTAACCTGTTTCCTTGCAATCCTCGGTGGAATTGACAGACTTCCCACCAATCACCTCTGTTTGTTTGTTTCTATGGTCTAATTATATTGTTTATTGTTATTCATTGTCCCTCTCCCTTTGCCTGCTATATGGATTCTTTCTGTACTTGTTAGCTAGCCATTCTCTCCCTGCCCCTGTTTTACCTGTTACCTGACCTTGCTTTGTTACTGGACTATTCTTCTGCCTGCTGATTTTTGTACTCAATCTTCCCAACTGTTGTTTTGACCTGCTTGCCTGACCCTCTTTGATTGTTTCAGGTTTGTTGTCTGCATCCTTGGTATTCACGTTATTCAGTGTATCTCCACAGTGTTCATGGTGCATACAACCTGTAATGAGGCCGGCACCCCCAAAAAGCAGAGACAGTGGTTGGGAACAGCATCAGGGCCTCACTCTGTCTGTGTCTACTCGTGCGTCCCTGACCGGTTCCTCACAGCAGGATTCATTTATTTCCTGTAAAAGAAGATATACTCCTGGAGGTCCAGCATCGTAAGTCCGTTGTCTATCAAGGTTCCCTAATAAAAATACTCCAAGACCTATCCAGGCTCACTCTGGCTCAAAGAACAACCCTCAAACCACTTCTGGACATACTTAGAGACCAGACCATTCTTTTTCACTGGGGCTTTCCTTTTGCTCTGTACATTTGCCTAGATAAACAAACACTCACTATTTGATCTTTAGAGGACATTACTTCAGTCTTGCAGACTCTCATCATCAAGGATTTATTGTTTCAGGAATGGCCAACCTTATCTGCTCTTTAAACCAGAGGCACTCAACGTAAATGGAACCTGCAGGATGTTCTTTCCTCTCCTAACAACCTTTTCCCCTTGAACAGCGTCATAAGGCTATGTCCACACTGTATAAGAAAACGATCGTATGTCCGGAGCTTTTCGTTTTTTAAACAGCACCGCAGAAACGATCGTTAGTGCAGTCCCATAGATGGCAATAGAGAAGACGAGCTGCTATCTACACAGCTTGTCTTTTCTCTGCTCATCTTTCGGCAGCGGCGTATTATACAAAATGTTGTATAATACGCCACCGCTTCTCGTTTTCTTGCCGTCTTCTCATACATGTATGGGAGATGTCAGGAAAATGAGAAGCGACTGCGGCTTTTGTCACAAAGCGTGACAAAAAATGCGGTCCTGCATCGGAGAAAAAACGGCCGCTTTTGGGCCGTTTTTTGTCTGATGCAGTGTAGACATAGCCTAAGAGTTCTACATGTACGTCTCAGAGATGTGCTACTGTGACATCCTATCCTCTTAAAAATCCCACAGTTATAGCCTGACTATATTGGATATTTTATTGTTGTTTTTTAAAATATCCATAGGTCCATGAGACACGGCCTGCTTCTAACCAAGATACAGTATGATCACGTTCTGATCTTTCTGATAACCATTTCCTCTCCTGTTGTTTTATATCTAAGTTATAGTTATTCCCTATCTTGGGTTCTTCTCCATTTACACAGTACTACTAATCTTTGCAATTCCTGTTTTAATTGTTTATGCCAGTTGACGTCCAGTAGTACCTTATCTTTTGTACATTGAGGTTCTTTCTCTTTACTCCCATGTACTACATCAACCCTCTAGTAGGTGAGATTCCTGTCCTGAACACATTCAGGTTGGCAAGAATTCTGTTTTACTTCAGTATCCTCCTAAGTTGGATGGCAGGCTCCTGGTATCTGCCTTTTGGTTTTCATGCTTACTGTTTTTCTCTTATTAATCTGCCATGCTGTATTCTTTAATCATTCCTATTTTTTTGCCTTTGCATTACTTTATTTGGCACCGGATGCTGTTGCCCTTGCTATTACAATTGCACATCTTAGGAAAGCCTTGTTGAATGCTAAAGGCCTCAACACACCCGAAAAAAGGGCTCAGGTTTTGCATCACTTTCATTGTTGTAAGTCATACATTTTGTGCTTCCAGGAAACACATTTTAAATCAGGTTGTGTTCCAACCATTAAACACAAACACTAAACCTCCTGGCACTTCACCATTTTCTCTCAGTCCAGGTCCAGGGGAGTGGCCACCGCTATTTCCCATTCACTTGCCCACCAGGTCCTTAATTGAATTGTTGACCCGGCGGTTCACCATCTCATCGTGGTCTTATCAGGACGTGGACATGCATTTACTAGTATAAATTCATATTTACCTAATGTGGACTAAGCAAATTTTTTTTCTGTATCTCACTGAAACCTCTCTCCCTTTAATCCAGGGGACTGTATTACTATGTGGGGACTTTGACATTGGACAATACCCTGGATAATTCTTCAGGGAAAGCGGCTCTCTCATAATCCTTAATTAAAAGGGTCAAGAAGGTGTTTCTTCAGCTCCAATTATGTGATTCCTCGAGGCTTTAACATCCTTCTAAAAAAGATTATATCTAGAGATGGGCGAATCGATTATAACGAAGTGGAATTCGTTTGGAACTTCAGTAGAACTTCGATTCTCAACGAAGTCAAAGTTTGGGGTGATTCACGGGAACGAAACATGTTTTTAATTTATAAAATGGCTGCAAACACATGGCGTTACATGGGGCAAAGAAGTCTGGGAGGAAGAAAGGAACATCCTCAATGACATGTGCAGAGATGAAGCCAATCAGAGACCGGCGGGATTCTGTGACGTCACCGCACTATATAAGTCTGGATGCGACGCTGGCAGTTCACACTCCTCTCTCTTTGCCGGGTTGTAGCTGCTACAGCTCCAGTAGCTGAGATCTCACACAAAAGAAATTAGTTTTTTGGGGGGTGTCACAGCTTTTCTCAGAGACTGTTTCTCTTCCGTTCTACTGTTGATTTTGTGGGGTATTGGAACTGAAGTCCAGTGTGCGTCCAATTCAGCTGCATATACATTTTAATGCTATCTGCTCAGTTCTGGAGCACATTGAATATCCAAAAGGTTATCTAAGCCTGTTTTTGTTGTTGTATTCAGTTAAAGAAATAGCGATTTTACAATCCACATACCTGTTAATTTTTGGCAGCTCATTTCTTTTGTGCAATTTATATCCAAGGGTTAATTAAGTGTGTTTCTGCTGTTGTAGTCACTAAAAGAAACAGTGTTTTTCAACGCCAAAGAAGAAATTTTTCATGTAGCATAATTTATATCCGAAGCTTAATTAAGCATTTTTCTGCTGTTGTAGTCAGTAAAATACACGTCGTTTTAACACACCACATAGCTGTTAATTTTTGGCAGCTCATTTCTTTTGTGCAATTTATATCCAAGGGTTAATTAAGTGTGTTTCTGCTGTTGTAGTCAGTAAAAGATACTGTGTTTTTCAATGCAAAGAAGAAATTTTTCCTGTAGTATATTTATATCGAAGGTTAATTAAGCCTGTTTGTACTTTTATATTCAGTAAGATACACAGTGTTTTTTAAACAGCACATACAAGTAAATTTTTCCTGGCCATTTGTGGAGCGCAATTTATATCCAAGGGTTACCCAAGCTTGTTATTGGGTTCATTTGGAGTCAATTACAGGGTGTGTATTTATCATATACAGATATCTTCACTAAACAGAGTCTGTAAATTTTTGAACAAACAGTATGTCAGACAGAGAGGTGGCAGGCTCTTCACATGCGAGTGGCAGTGGCACAAACATTCCTGGAGCAGGCACAGGTCACAGCACAGTAAGGGGACGTCGCAGCAGGGGTGACTCGGTGAGGCCAGAACTGCCGGTGTCATGTAGCGGCCGTGTGTTGATCAGCAACCCAAGGGTTCTTGATTGGTTGAGTAGGTCATCAACTTCATCCCAGATGACATCTGACAACCCTAGCGGTGGGTTCGTCAGATACAACTCTTAGTTGGCATGGCCCGGGAACAGGTCAGCGGCCCTCACCTGTCCTCAACCCGCCTCTGTCCCGTTCGGGTCCCTCAGCCAGAAAACTAGTATGTGGTCTGGGCTCAGCGCCACTATACAGCGAGGATGAACAATTTGAGGACAGTCAGCAGCTACTTGGAAACGAAGAGTTGAGGCAGACAACCCCTTCTTGCAGTATGGATGTGGAGATTGGCATTGGAGGTTTTTTGGCGATCGGTCAGCCTCTGCATACCAAGACCGTTGGAGGACAGCAGTGACGATTAGTGTTGAGCGATTATTATCGACAAAGTTGAAATCGGCACGGTTTTTCTGTTGATCGGAATTTTTTAAACCGCATAATTTAGGTAAAAATCTGTGCATAATTTTAAGATCGCCCCCATTTTGGGCGCCCCCTGTCTTTTTTGGGGGCCCACAAATCAGCTTAGAAAATAGAGCGGGTGGTGGGTTGGAATAATACTGGATGTGTTTTTGGTTTGTTGGCGGAAAAATCCCCATACCTCATTTTACATAAAAAACCCCCCTTCCTTTTTCACATCA
Organism: Phyllomedusa bahiana; assembly: GCA_025379985.1. Lineage (NCBI taxonomy): Eukaryota > Metazoa > Chordata > Amphibia > Anura > Hylidae > Phyllomedusa > Phyllomedusa bahiana. Next base: position 41,065 of record JAODAL010015905.1, read on the forward strand.
GTGGTGTCAGTGTCTAAAATACGGGAAATAAAAATAGCTCTTTTTCAATACATTAGAGAACATTTCTATTTTTTCACAAGACAACTTGTTTTTACTTGAACATTGAACATAGGTAGATTAGAGAATTTCATTATTAGTTATTTAGGGAGAGTTTTAAAAAAGAACTAGGCTGTACGCTGTGGGGAGGGGGGGAGAGGTGAGGGGGGGGCAGGCAAAACGGGAAGACGGGTGGGAATTTGAAAAAGAGTGGATATTGTGCAGCCCATACTCTGCTTTAAAACCCCGTATTTAAATGGGTTTTTTTAAAAGTTTTTGGCCATTTTTACTGAAATATTAGCTTGTTTTTGTGCGCCCTGTACTTATATTAGGAACAGATCTTTTTGTAACTCAGGTGTTTTGAAGGTCAAAACTCCCTTTTATTTTTAACATTTAATTAGTTTTTTTTTTTACTTTTGGGGCGTTTAGTTTTTTCAAAGAACCATTTTGTACTTACAATAGGATACAAACTTTTTTAGTCACGCAGGTGTTTTTAAAAGGGGCAAAAAACCACGTTTTTTTATCCGTACATAATTTAATTAGGTTTTTTTTCACTTTTGGCGCAGGTCATTTTTTTTTTAAAAGAAACCCATGTTGTACGGGTTTTTACCCTACAGAAATTTGCTAGTAATTTTTGTTGATTTTATAGGGCAAAAATACACCATTTCATCTGTCACGATTTAATTAGGTTTTTTTTACTTTGGGAAGCTCAGTTTTGTTCAAAAGCCCACTTTTTTACGTCAATAGATACAGAACTTTTTAGCCCGCGGGGTATTTTTATGGTGCAAAAACCAGTTTTATTATCCCTTTCACAATTTTTAAATTTGGTTTTGTTCACTTTCCACACGCCATTTTTTTTCAAAGACCAATCTTGTACGGATATTTTCCCTACAGGAAATTTTTTCTAGCAATTGTTGTTTGTTTTTAGGTACAAAAACCACCTATTATTTTCTGTACCATTTAATTAGTTTTTTTTTTTTTTTTGGGAGCTCAGTTTTTTTCAAAGACCCACTTTGACGTAAATAGGGTACAAAAATTTTTAGTCACCCAGGTGTATTTCCATAGGTGCAAATAAAACATCGTTTTATTATACGTACACTATTGAATTAGGTTTTTGTTCACTTGGCGCAGGGACATTTTTGTTCATGACCAACTTGCTACGGTTATTACCATACAGAAATTTGCTAGTAATTGGTGTTGTATTTCATAGGTGCAAATAAACCACCTAGTATTAGTGTTGAAGCTGCTTTTATCGACAAGAGTTGAAATCGACACGTTTTTATGTTGATCGGATTTTTTTGATAAGCGCTAATTAGGTTGAAATCTGTGCATAATCTTATTTATATGCACCATTTTCGGCGCTTTCCTGTCAATTTTGGCGGCCAGCTATATCTCTTAGAGAATAGAGGCAGGGTGAGCTGTGTGTGTGCGACGTCATGACTGGGATATGTATGAATTCGTTGCGTTGCTGGAAAAATCATACATGACCTGTTTACACTAGAACAGCCCTTCCTGTTTCAAGAATCGTGTGTTGTCAGTATCTCAAGGGAGTAGGGACGTGCGCTATCTGCCTCTGTGCAAAACAGCTAAGCGAAAGTATTCTATTTGTTCCACAGAGGACAGCATATACTTTTAGCTGTGAACCTTAGAAATTAGGTAGATCAGTGATTTGAAGAATTTTAGGTAGTTAGGCTGAGAATTTTAAAAGGTGCATCTTTACTGCGTAAAGTCATGGGTGAGAGCGGGGGGGGGGGGTGTGGGGACGGGGCGAATGCAGACAAGCTCTTTTAAGGATACTGGATAATTGTGCTCCCAGTCTTAGTGTAGGAATTGACATTGCAATAGCTTTTATTATTAACAGTTTTCTGTTGAAATTATACTTGGATGTTGGGCAGCCTCGAACTTATATTAGGATAAGATCTTTTCTAGTCAACTGCAGGTCTATAATGTTAGGTGCAAAATCCAACTTTTGTTCTCAGTATACATTTCAGAGATAGGTGGTTTTTTTTTTTTCACTTTTGGTTAGTCAAAGCTTTGTGATAGAGGTACCTTGCACTTAATTTGGAAGTCAGCAATTTTGTAGTCTTTTTTTTGTTCTTTTTTTTTTTTTACCCACGGTGAATTGATAGGTGCCTAAAATACCGATTCATTATACGTATACATGTCTGATACGTGTTTTTTTCACCTTTAGCGCAGGGCCAGCTTTGTTCATAGAGCCACTTGCAGTAAATATTTGAATCCAGCAATTTTGTAGTCACCACAGTGTATTGATAGGTGCCAAAAAAATACGCTTTTTTTTTTGATACCGCATTATACATTCACGATAGGTGTTTTTTTCACTTTTGGTCAGTCAAGCTTTGTGATAGAGGTACATTGCACTTAAATTTGAATCCAGCAATTTTGTTTTGATTTGAGGGATTGTGAATAGCTGGTGTTTTGCGTCTTTTAACTAAGAGACTTTCCAATAACTCTTCATACCTTCTCAAATTTTTTCTTTCTGAACATGGAGCCGAAATTCAGGTGGGTAAGCGAGCAAAGAGGGGGATAGGACTTGGCGCGTAGAAGTACTAGAGAAGGTTGCTCCTTCCAGTGCTGGCGACAAACACATGACCAGACGGATCGACGGTTGCAGGACCGTCAGGCCTGTCATCGCTGAAGTCCGGGCCCTGTTAATCTCAGTATCGACAGCATCGCCAAATCTGTTCTTCAGTGGTTAATGCAACCTGCATCCAGCAGTCTTACCTCCTCGTCCTCACCAGTCAACGCCACAAATGTCGTCATCAGCATCAATCAGCCATCCGTCCAACATGAAGCGGAAGGCAGCCCAAATGTCAAAACCCCTTTCGTGTACCCACCCTGTGGATAATCCCATTTTGAAGACCTCTTTGATGACAAAATGCGGGTTGTGGTTCAGAAGGTATGTTTAAAAGATCAAGAGGCCATAGAGGATGATTTTTGTCTGACTCTGAGCCCAGTTACTGATGCCATTCAGAGGAGGAGAAGGAGACGGTCAATCGGGCTCAAAAAATCCGGCGCTGGGTGAGCAATGGCCTTGCAGGGCCTCTTGCTTGTAGCCCACGCTCCTGGGAGGCAGAATGTCAGGCGAGACCCAAGTCACTGTGTTGATGATGCTGATGACGACATTGCGGATCCACGTGGTCTTTTCAGCAGAATTTGCTTGTGAGTGCTTCATCACTGGACGAGGAGGAAAAAGATGGTTCGGTAGTGTCAGTACGGACCCGCCTCAAAAAGGGAGAGGGCGGTCGCAGAGTCCGTGAGAGGACTTTTTTTTCCACAGCCACGTTCAGCGGAAATACACCGCTCCTCGCTTTATCCCGTCAAAAAGGTCCAGGACCTCTCAAAGCCTGGGCCCTTTTTCGAGCAAGCCTCTGATTCACCAGCGATGTCATATGCCGCCTTTGCCCGTTATATGCATTCAGTAGAGGCCAAGAAACTTAGGTGTTTAACCCCCTCCAAACATGTTTCTACATAGGTTCAATGACAGCGATGACATGAGTTGAAATTGAGCAACACTTGGCCCAAAAAAGGCCAGGACGCGGCCGGGCTTCAAACCACATGTCACACCATCTGGTCCTCCGCCTCCTCTCCTCCGCCACACCAAGTGTTTTACCTCACGCTGCCCATGTCTCTCAGAGTCATGATCAGGGGATCAGCCTTCCGCTTCAGCCTCACCCGTCGCCCAAGTACCACCCAGAGGACCCATCCTTACACTTTCTCCTTCCACCAGTTTTGGACGACCTGCACGCGGTACAGCGGCCAGTCTAGCAGCCTGCCTTCTTTGCTTCCAGGTTTGGGAGAGAAGAAAGAAAAACACTTTAACCCAAACATCCCAAAGCCAAAAGCCTTAATGTCGGCTTGCCAGGCTTTTGGCCTTGGAAAACAATGTTGCCTTTCCGTCTCTGGTGGGACATCATAGTTGGGTTCCGCCGTCATGGCCTTGCCTGGCCCCCAATACCAGATGCCGAGCAGGCATTTCTTTGCAGAAAAGCCGTCCTGCCCTGGCCAGCCAGTGTCATCTAAATTTCAAGCGACGGTTGTCTGCATCTGGATTGTCCGGACAAATCCATCTGACCACCGACACAAGGAATAGTAAGCAGGCAAGGCGCTATATCTCTGAACAGTCACTGGGTGAGGCTGGGTGGATGACTCTGGTGGTAACGGTGGCTCTCACGCTCGACGCACGCTCTTCAAAACTGCAGGGATGATTGAGGGTTCTTTCCCCCAAGGTCCTCTGGTAGCATCACGTGTTGAAACCAGTGTTGAAATTAATCTGTCTTTGGAGACCGTCACCACAGGTCAGGAGCTGTGGATGGCCTCTCCGCAACGAGACTCGACGCGTGGTATGGCGGTGGATAAGAACCTTCGGTTCTAAGTGGCATTTCTCCCTCACAAATTTTTAACAGTGGCTATGAGAAGTCATTTTTATAATTTTTTGGGGTCAAGGAGCTGTGTGATACAGCTATAATCATGGTCCTTTGGAACAGAAATGTGGCTTCTAAGTGGCATTTCTCCCTTTCAATTTTTAACAGTGGCTGAGAAGTCATTTTTATAATTTTTTGGGCAATGTGCTTGAAATGCAACTATTACTAAATTTCCCACCCCCCCCCCCCCCCCGGTGGCCTTATTATAAAAAAAATGTTGTTTCTAAACTGATTTTGTTCTTCACAATTGGTAAAAAAGTGGCTCAAGGGTCATGTTTTTTTAAATTTTTGGGGGGCACATGTTGCTGTGAAAGCAGCTATACTACAGGTCCTATTGTAAAATATAAATGTTGTTTCTAACAGACATTTGTTGCTTTACAATGTCAAGAGTGTCTCAGGTGTGGATGGTGCTATCAAAAACAGGAAATAGGAAAGGACACTGTTAATGGACCACACACATTTTGCAAAATGACTTTGTTTTTGCAAGATCTTTAACATAGCTAGCAATCCCTATAGTGGACAACCCCATTTAATACATTAAAAAAAGAGAAACAAAGATGTGGTGGGATTCATCCCTCATTTTAAAATGTGTTTTTAGAATTAAACTACTAAAAAACTGGCATGTACACAAATAGCTGATAAAAATATTTCTCTGGAATTGTCAAGGGAGGTACAGTAAGACTTGAACAGATGTAGGTTTACCAGGAAAGGTATAGCCATTGGTCCAGTTCAAACTAAAAGGGTGGTTGAAAGACTCCTTTTTTCGGGCACTTTTTAAATCTGGGGTTCATGCAGGTTCTGGGGCTCATGGCAGGTGGCCCAGGAAAGGTATGTTATGTCCAGTTGAAAACTTAAATGGTTGGTTGAAAGACTCCTTTTCCGGCACTATTTAATCTGTGGGGTCAGACAGGTTTAATGGTCATACTGCGGTACAGAAGATGTTAGTTTATTGTCAGTTCAACTAAAATGGTGGTTCAAAAAATACTCTTTTTCTGGCACTTTTTTAATCTGTGGTCATGAGGGTTTAATGGTCATACTGCGGTCCAGGAAGGTATAGTCAGTCCAGTTCAACTTAAATGGTGGTTCTAAGACTCCTTTTTCCCGGCACTTTTTAATCAGTGGGTCATGCAGGTTAACATGGTCATACTGCGGTCCAGGGACAGGTATAGTCTATGTCCAGTTCCAACTAAATTGGTGGTTCAAAGGAGCTCCTTTTTCCGGCACTTTTTATCTGTGGGTCATGCAGGTTGTGGGTCATGCTACGTTCCAGGACAGGTTAGACAATGTTCACAGTTCAAGTAAAATGATGTTAAATAACACTGCCTTTGGCACTTTTTAAGGTTTGTGGGTCATGCAGGTTTGGGGGTCCTGCTGTGGTAAAGGACAGGGATTAGTGAATGGTCTGTAACTTTTTTTCTGTGACTTTTATAACCTAAGTGTTTTGCCTAAGTGTGTAGCACGTATCCATTTGGACTGTTGTGGTGTTAATTCCAGCTTCTCCAGCCCTGTTTGGGTGTAAGAATTATGGAGTTGTTCCTCCTTCCCATAGAATCTTTAATGGTCCTCGGCAGATAATTTATTATCGACTATCGGAAATTGTCTTGATAATTGCCGATATCGACTATCGACCCGATGACAATAGTCAATGTAATAGCGCATCACTAGTGACGATCAAACAGTCATGAAGTATAAACGTGGTGGTTTGAATCCATTTTCTGCGTTACACCAGTTTGTTCAAATGCAGTGTATGGACTTGAATGAAGGGAGACCATTAACTACAGGGAATGTTTTGGTTTGATTATTTTGCATTTCTGTGCCATGTTGATTGAATTCAGTACCAATAACTGGAATGGGACAGAACAAAAAAATAGTAAAGGCAAAATGCTGCAAAAACTGGCTTTGGATGAACCTCTCAGTATGAAGAATGTGAATCGTATGTCCAACTTATAGAATGTAAAAATTCAAGTCCTTCTGGTGGCCCTCCCCTGTTACAGGTGGAATAAATTATATCCACACAGATTTTCGAAGTGGTTTTTAGGACAGCCTAAGTTGATAAACTTCATTTGTTCATGAACAGATAAAACAGGTGCATAAAGGAAATGTTTGCTTAATCTATTTTCCAGTGTCCCGATTTTGAAAGCTGTGGAAAATCCTTTAACTGCATTTGTAATGGAAAAGGCTCCTTACACAAAATGCCTCCAAGACTATAAAATAAATAATACTTAATATAATTTTTAGAGCATATAGAGATAAGCGTTTTCCTTCAGCTCGTTGTCATATCCGGTGTCCGTACCTCTTGCTCCGTCCCTTGACCACGATCTTGTCGCTGTCTGACCCTTACACTTGTCCCGGACTCAGAGTTTTGCATTACGATTTTGTTACCTCGCTACACCTTGCTGACCACCGCAAGCAAGTTCACGTCAGGAGGTTAGCGACCTCCTGGTAGACTCCCGCCGCAGCAGAAAGTCCATCCCGCTTTACGGCGGGCTCTGGTGAAAAACGGGACCTACTTAGACCCCGCTCCCCTGGTGGGCGATTGCCATCTGCTTTGCGGTGGTCCAGTGGACCCACTACCACTGTCCGATGACAACATGAAGCAGTGGAATGACGTTATTCATCCCGTAGTCCAGACGACTGACAAATAACGCATGGTCCGCTGAAAGGGCCTGAGCAACTGCAGGTGTCACGCCATGAGCTGCCACTGCCGACATTTAAAATTACACAGGGTGTACTACTGTCCGCTTGGATCATCAATAAACCATTAATAGCCTTTCTTGTTCATAGGCCGTTCCAACATATGGAGGCTGGAATTCCACCGTTTGGGAAAATGTCACATATCAGCCTATGTTAGGGGGAGCGGTCTTGCCGCTGCAGCTAAGGTGGGTGTGCTTGGTGGTGTAAGAATGGCTGAAGTGCATGCAACGTTCCTGGCCCTTTTTAGAATGTCTTGCAGATGGGTTGTAAGACTCTGAACACCCGATTGAGCATTTCCTCCCGTGTGTGACTTCTTTCGCCCAGGGGAATCATCCTGTCCACTTGATCATCAAAAATCGTTAATGGGCCATTCGCTGTTCAATAATTTCCTCCTGTTACTATGTTATTCTATTCATCAATTTTTCCCCTGTTCAAAAATTTCCCCTTGTTAATATATTTGTTCCTGTTCATCAAATTTCCCCTGTTCAATAATTTCCCCCTGTTATTATATTTATTTATTGTTCATCTAGTTCCTGTTGCCGTGTACCCGACAATTTCTCTATTTACCTGACCTCGAATCTCCGCCTGCCCTGGACCTGTTGGCTTTACCTTTGACTACGAGTTTCGTGCTTACGATTCGGTTACCTGGCAGAGCCTCGGCTGACACCGCAAGTAGTCGCGCCAGGGTTAACGACCTGGTCAGGGGCTCCTCGCGCAGAAGTCCATCCTGCCTTGCAGCATGGGGCTCTGGTTGAAAAACCTAGGGACCATTAGACACCACTCCCCTGCGTGGCCGTAACACCGCTTGCGGGTGGTCCAGAGGAGCCACTACCAGTGCCGTTACAATGGCAGAAGTAAATTGCACAAGTTTCCTGGCATTTCTTTGTATGGTGCAGAGTCCATCACTTGAAAAGGGAGGGATGCAAGTACTACATACTTGGACAGGAGCACGGTCAGCTTTTTACACTTAGGTATGGCTAGAACGCTTATGCGTGTCTCTTGTCAATCGTCTCGAGGAATTGGACTGCTGACCCATGAGTGCAAAGGAGCAGGTGTATCGGACGGTAGATGATGTAATAGACAGGGAGTTGTCTTGGGCAGAGGTGGTGAAGCCTTGATCTTGCCTTGAAAATGGGAGGCCATGCCACAGGGTGCTGCAGCTGTTGGGGACAAGATGGACCAACACATCTGAAAAACGTATGGTGACACTGCATTGATGTTGATGCAGGGGCCGTAGTGCCAACGTGATGTCCTGGTCACGCTTTACTTTCGCTCCCAGATTCTACATATAGTTATGTTCCGCCTCCCTCTGGTGTCGTCGTCAAAAAACTGACACACCGCCGAGTAGTTTATTTTACCTCCAAAGCTGCGCACTGACTGACTGTTACCGCCGCTGACCGGGGTTGATGGAGACCTGTGGCGCTAATTTCTGGGACCTCCAATGTGGGTGGTCTAAATCTGGCCGTTTGGGCTCCCAACCTCGCACTGCTGACAACCCTGCTGACTCCCAGACCACACTACGACTTATGATTCTACGTCACTTGCCTGACACGCAAGCTGGGGCCAGACAAAGGGTAGTTGAGGGTAGGGATGCCGCGTAGGGCGCCACTTCATCCCAGGGAGAAAAAGGGGGCACAAGGAGGCATTGAGTGGGCTGAATCTTCCATTTTGGGGGCACTGTATGCCTCTGTTTTAACTAGGGCACCTTACCTTATCCAGCCTTGCTTGTTCACCAGGGCTCCCAAGTGCGATGGCTACATCGATTAGTGTTTGCCTATCACACCGTCACCTAATGGTGTCGCTGTACAAAAGCTGACCACTCACAAACCAGATAAAACCCCATTGCAACTCTCCTCATCACTATTTGCCCACCCGCTTCTGCAAGAGCAGCGGATGTCTTCCCACCTCTTTGCTGCCCACTGTCCTCAAAATATTTTTGCTCACCTGTATAGTGGCGCAGTGGCCACAGCACTAGTAGTTCTTCTGGCTGTGGAAGCGAAACATGACAGAGGTGGGTTTGCTTTGAGGAAGGTGAGAGCCCCTCACCTGCTCCCGGGCCCATGACAACTAGGGGTTGTCGTGTGACAAACCCTGACTCTTGGCTAGGGTTGGTCAGATGTATCTAGGAGAAAGTGTATTGACCTAGTTGTGGTCAACACCTGGCCGTGGTAGATGACACGATGCTGTAGCCTCGCAGGGTGACTCCTGCTGTATCGTCCTCGTACTATGCTGCGATCTGTGGCGGCTCCGGTTACTTATTTCTGTGTCCTTTGACGCTATGGTAGGATCTTAGCCCTGTCAGGCTGCGTTCCCACTTCAGTTTTTTGGTCAGTTTTGCCCCCTTAAATGCCTAGGGAATTGAAGGGTGAAGCGATTCTAACAGCGGCGGCAGTCATGTGCATGTCATACTAAAACACAGCATTGTATCAAGACCAAACCAAGCTCCCTATGCATATTTAAGCATGGCACAGCTTTCTACAGCACCCTACAGGCTCTGTGCAGCCAGGAAATAGCTGTTTTTTAACGCTATTCGTCCCAAAGTAATTGGGACCGAAACAAATTTTGTCGGAAAATTCGGCGAACCAAATTTTTTAGAAATTCGCCCATCTCTAATTATACCTTTTTTTAGCCCCACCACAGTTCCTACAACCGCTTATAGTATATTATGATCCAATATTCAGCACTTCTGTGGGTGTCGTCCACAGCCACTGGACATATTTTATGGTCTGATCATGCTCCAGTTTTTTGTTCTCTTCAATTGTCAGCTCTGAGTATCGGAGCATGGAACAGGAAATTGAATGAGTCTTCTTCTTGATTCTCCATGTGTCAAAAATAAATAGTTCTGTGTCTCATTTCTTAATCATTCCAATGATCTGTCTTCACCCATTATTCAGTGGGAATGCCTCAAATGTGTGATTAGGGGGATCGTTATTAAACACGGATCAAGAATTATGAGAGAGAAAGCTACGTTTCTTAAAGCGGCTCTTTCAAAAGTCACTTCCTTAGAATTGGCTTACAAACATGAGCTCCCAACCTTTATTCTTCGTGAGTTACAAGACCGATGTTTGGAGGTCTAGATCCTGCCTGGGGTCACCTGATACAAATGTGTTTTATGAGTATGGTAACAAAACTGTCCGTATGTTAGCTGGAACAGTTTGTAATCAAATGGCACAAACTCATATCCCTTCCATCAAGAATGCCTTACATACCATAGTGCACTGTACACAGGATATTGCCAAATCATTCCATGCTTTTTACTCTAAGCTGTACAACCTAGGCTCACCACCTTCCCCCATCCCCTGTCCATGTCCTCATCAGTCTAAAATCCCAGAGCCAATTTCTTCAGAGTTAGAAGAACTCTTCTCTATTCAGAAACTAAATTCAATTATTTAGGATTTACTGGGGGGAGGAAGCCAAGGGCTGGATGGTTTTACAGATAAGCTTTATATAACCTTTGCTGACAATATCTCCCCTTTGATGCTCAAAGCTTTTAATGCTATCTCTAGCATCTCGTTTCCACCACAAGCGACAATGCTGCACATTGCAGTCATCACAAAACCTGAGAAAGATCCTTAATCATGCAGCAGTTAGCGCCCTATCTCCTCAATGGGGATCTAAAAATATATTCTAAATTAATAGCCAATAGGCTTGTGTCAATCCTCCAGACCTTAATTCACCCAGATCAGGTAGGATTTGTCCCTGGACATGAAGCCTGTGACAAAACACTAAAAATATTGGATATCATTTACTATGCCCAATCCCACAACATTTCTCTCATAGTTTTGTCAATGGATGCAGAAAATTCTTTCAACAGAATTTTCTGGCCTTCTTTGCATCAGACCCTTAATCAAATTGGAATTGGCCCTACTTTTTTATCAAATATCATGGCCATCTATAATATTCCCTCTGCTCGTATAAAAATTTGTGGATCCCTATCTGATCCCTTCTCATTTTGAAATGGGACTAGACAGGGTCTAGGGGACACTTTTATATGTCTTAATAATAGAGAATTCAATGGCTTCAATATGATCAAATCATGATATTAAATAGATTACCATTGGGATGAAGACATATAAATGTTCTGTGTTTGCAGATGATTTATTAGTTTACCTTATGAACCCATATGTCTCACTACCATCCTTGATGACTGAGCTAAATCATTTAGGCTCTTGGAACAACTTTAAGATAAATCTCTTCAAATCTGAAGCTCTCTATGTAAACCTCCCTTTAAGTGATCAAGACCTTTTGAAGCCAAATTTTTATTTTAAATGGCCAAGTAAAGGCATCTCCTATTTAGGGATTGGTAGCTTTTTTTTCTGACAACTTTCTACCATTGCTAAACCACACTATTAAAGATCTAAATTTATGGAACAAGAAGGATTTTTCTTGGTTTCGTAGGATAAATATTCTTAAAATGTCTATTCTGCCAAAATTGTTGTATCCTCATTCACATTCCATCTTCTTTTTGGAAAAAAATAAAACACAGCAGGAAGCATGGCGGGCATGAAGACAGATCTGCAGCAGCAGAGATAGGGCTGGGGAACGCAGCAGAGACACCACCATGCCCGTGGACCGGAATCGGGACCGCAGCATAGATTGTGACAGCCTCTTTTGAGAATCAAATTTATAATCTTCTTACAACTTCTTTACTATGGTCATTGCCTGACCAGAAGATGAGGCTTGGGAGTAAATCCTATCTTCTTTCTACCCTTATAACATTTTGTTATCAGGCATTTAGCAAATTGCATCTCTATTCTAGACCTGGTCACCTAACTCTAGCGTTTGGTAATCCTGCCTTCCCTAAAGGTTTATGCAAATCTCTTTTATGCTTCTTAACTAGGTCCCCCAAACTGCAATAAAGCAATTTCTAACTTTTGAATTCATAACTTTCCTCTATGACCACAGACGCTTAATCTGGCAGGGATTGGTTTTCTAATAGACTGCTGGTGAGCTGCCTGTAAGTCTTCATCTACACGATATTGATTTACTGTCAAATTTTTAAACAGATTCGCTATTTTGAATCCACAGAAATCTGACTGTAAATTATCCCCATAGATGTCAATAGAAAATTTGAGCTGCAGTCCACACAGCTCAGATTTTCTAAGGTCAGGTTTAAAATTCAAAAGGAATTCAGAAAAATGAGAACATGTTCTATAATCCATTGTATATCACTTGAAAATGTGGAGTGTAGTACTGTTCGATGTTAATGGGCTGTACAAAATCCAAAAACCAACCGCAAAATTTGTGCAAAAAAAGCGACAAAACATTAAAACCGATTGTAAAATACTGGTTGGACTCTATAACAGAATTCAACAGTATTTTACAATTGCTGTGTGCATGTAGCTTAAAGATAAGCTTCATGGAAAACTGACCTTTGAGTTTCCAGCCCCATGAGGACTGTTATCTAAGTCAATAGGAGATTTGTCTCTCTCTTTTCAGATGAATTGGGAGTTAGATTTGGGACACTCATTATCCATTGAGAACTGGATTCACATTTTCACTCTTAAAAATCTTTCATTTCAGGATATAAACAGAAAAAGAATTATATAGTGATCTCCTGTTGGTAAAAAAACACCTAGGCTTCTCCACAAAATGTTTCTGTCTCAAGTATGTGTTAGAGCAGGGGTCCCCAACCGCCGGTCCGCGGCCCCGGGCTAACACATACATGCCAACCTCCCGGTACTTTGGCGGGGGGTCCCGCTATGTTGGGGGTCCGCCTCCCGCCCTCCCGGGGATTAGCATTCCTCCCGCCGCCTGCAGCGTCGGGTGTCCTTAAATTACCGGACGGGCGCATAGCCGCTGATGCCTACTCGTGTGCGCCGCAGAGCTCCGCATCCTACACGGGTGCAGCGGCCAGCAGCGTGGCTGCATCACCCCCGCACGCTCGTCCTCGAGTGTGCTGGGGAGGAGCAGAGGGATCGCTCCTCCCCCCTCCTCTCCCTGTATGTACGCGCCGTTGGCGCCGCACATACAGTTCAGGGGCGGGGGGGAAGTGACCGCGGCGCAGGGGAGTGACGCGCGGCTGCTCTCACTTCCCCCTGCCCCCGCTGAGGAGATCGGGCAGGGCTGGCCGCCTGCGGAGCCTGGAAAGGGAGTGGATTTTTTAATTTTTTATTTTTATTAGCTTTAGGGGGCTCTACTGGCTAACAAGAGGCAACTACCGGGGGCAACAATGGGGGCATCACCGGGCAACAATGGGGCACTCCCTGGCAAACAAAAAGGGGGCACTCCCGGGCTAACAGATGGGGCACTACTGGCAACAGGGGGGGCACCCCCTGGAAACAGGGGGGGCACTACCGGGCAACAAGGGGGCAAACGGGCAAAAAAGGGGGCACAACCTGGCAACAAAGGGGCACTACCTGTCTAAAAAGGGGGGGCACTACCTGCTAACAGAGGGGGCACACCTGCAACAGGGGGGGCCACCCCGGGCAACAAGGGGGCACTACCTGGCAACAAAGGGGGACCAGGCTAACAGATGGGGGCACTCCCGGGCAACAGAGGGGCCTACCTGCAACAGTGGGGGGCACTACCTGGCAACAATGGGGGGAAAACTACGGGCAACAGATGGGGACCCCCTGCTAACAATGGGGCCCTACCGGGCAACGAGGGGCACACCTGGCTAACAGAGGGGCCTACCTGGCAACAGAGGGGCACTACCGGGCTAACAGATGGGGGCACTACCGGCAACAAGGGGGCACTACCTGGCAAACAAGGGGGGGCACAAACCTTTTCAAAAAAGGGCACTACCGGCAACAATGGGGGCACTCCCGGGCAACCAATGGGGGGCACCCCCTGGCCCCAAAGGGGGGGCACTACCGGGAAACCCAAATGGGGGCACTACCGGGGCTAACAATGGGGGCATAACTTGGCTAACGAGGGGGGGCACTATTTTGGCTAACGTGGGCACATTTGGGCTAACAAGGGGGCAGTACCTGGCTAACAGATGGGGACACCTGGCTAACAGAGGGGGGCCTACCGGGCTAAAAAAAAAAATGGGCCACACCGGCAAAAGAGGGGCCTACCGGGCAAACAATGGGGCACACCTGGAAACAATGGGGGCACTACCTGGCAACCATGGGGCATTTCCGAACAATGGGGGCATACCGGGCTAACAATGGGCACTACCTGGCTAACAATGGGGGCACTACTTGCTAACAATGGGGGCACCTACCTGGAAACAAAGGGGGGCACCTCCCTGGCTAAAAAAGGGGGGCATCTACTGGCTACAAATTTTGGCTCACCTGGCTACAAGGGGGAAAACTACTTGGCTCAAGGGGGCATCTCCACCTGAAAGGGGGCACTACCTGTTTGGGGGGGCACTACCGGGCTATAAGGAAACTCCTGGTTTTCTTCCAAACCTTTATGCAGTTGGGTGGAGTGGGGGTGGCTTTTTGAGGGGCGTGGCATCCGAAAAGAGGGGGCGTGTCCATGCAAATTTTTCCCCGGGGCGCCTACGCGCGCCGCCCACTAAGTCCCCCTTTTTTTTTTCATTTTCAAAGGGGGGCAACTAGGGGCAACAATCCGGGGGCCGCCCGTGACTTAAGTCCGGGCGTCGGCATCGGGCCCTGCCGGGGGTGGGCCGCTGTAATCCGGCCACGCAGACTTAGCATGCGCTCAGCTTCGGCGCTTTACAGGAAAGCGGGAGCGGTGCATACCCCCCTGTTTTCCTATCATTGTAGATGCGGCCTCACTGGCCCACTTGTACAACAAGAGCGGCCAGGAGTGTGAAGACTGACTCACACCCCCCGCACCCGCCAGGGCCCGTCGATTTTGGGCTGCTGGGAGGAGGAGCTCGACCGAGGATCCGGGAAAGGTGAGTGACTACTGCTACTTTTTTTTTATTTTTTTTTATTTTAATTGACCTGGCTGCCTACTGGGGGCAGCTATCAATCACTACTGGGGGCAGCCAGCTATCACTACTGGGGACGGCCAGCTATCACTACTGGGGGCTGCTATCACTACTGGGGGGCAGCTATCACAATTGGGGGCCGCTATCACTACTGGGGCAGCTATCACTACTGGGGGCAACTATCACTACTGGGGGCAGCTATCACTACTGGGGGCCACTATCACTACGGGGGCAACTATCACTACTGGGGGGCCGCTATCACTACTGGGGACAACTGTCACTACTGAGGGCAACGATCACTACTGGGGGCAACGATCATAACTGGGGGCAACGATCACTACTGGGGGCACTATCACTACTGGGGGCAACTATCACTACTGGGGCCGCTATCACTACTGGGGCAGCTCTCTATCACTACTGGGGGCCGCTATCACTACTGGGGGCAACTATCACTACTGGGGAAGCTATCATTACTGGGGGCAGCTATCACTACTGGGGCAGCTATCAGTACTGGGGCAGCTATCACTACGGGGGCCGCTATCACTACTGGGGGCCACTATCACTACTGGGGGCCGCTATCACTACTGGGGCCGCTATCACTACTGGGGGCCGCTATCACTACTGGGGGCAGCTATCATTACTGGGGGCAGCTATCACTACTGGGGGCCGCTATCACTACTGGGGGCCGCTATCACTACTGGGGGCCGTTATCACTACTGGGGGCCGCTATCACTACTGGGGACCGCTATCACTACTGGGAGCTGCTATCACTACTGGGAGCAGCTATCACACTACTGGGGGCAGCTATCACTACTGGGGGCAGCTATCACTACTGGGGGCATCTATCACTACTGGGGGCAGCTATCACTACTGGGGGGCAGCTATCAATAATGGGGGCAGCTATCTATCATTAATGGGGGCAGCTATCACTACTGGGGGCAGCTATCACTACTGGGGGCCGCTATCACTACTGGGGCATGCTACTCGTATCATTACTGGGGGCAGCTATCCACTACTGGGGCAGCTATCACTACTGGGGGCAGCTATCTATCATTACTGGGGGAAGCTATCACTACTGGGGGCAGCTATCATTACTGGGGGAAGCTATCATTACTACTGGGGGCAGCTATCATTACTACTGGGGGCAGCTATGTATCACTACTGGGGGCAGCTTTGTATCATTACTGGGGGCTATGTATAACTACTGGGGCAGCTATGTAATTATTACTGGGGCAGCTATGTATCACATCCTACTGGAGCAGCTATGTATATCACTACTGGGGGCAGCTACGTATCACTATCACTACTGGGGGCAGCTATGTATTAGGCACATGTCTACTCACTATGTTACTGGAGCAGCTATGTGTATCACTTATTTTATTACTGGGGCAGCTATGTGTCATTACTACTGGGGCAGCTTAATGTTATACACTATCACTACTGGGGGGCTATATATTATTATATACAGAGGCATATATATCATCTATACATTGACAGAGCTGATTACATATGTATATTATATACATGTATAATGCTGACCCACAGAGCTGACCAATATTACTGCAGACTGATTATCAGCTCTGTGGGTCAGCATTAATTAATATAATAGATGACCCACAGAGCTGACAATTAAGTCTCCATTTATAAAATACTGGTTACCGCATACGATACCCCTAAATGACACAGTAGTACACTTTATTGGTTTTTTTTGTGTGTGTGAGATTCTAAACATCCAACCCCCTCCAAAACCCCACCCCTAAAAACCAAGCCCCCAATAACACCACCCCCCACTGGGCCGTGGAAAAAATGTTGTTCATAAAAACGGTCCCTGGTAGAAAAAAGGTTGGGGACCGCTGTGTTAGAGGACTATTGGGTCCTACTTTCACTTTTGGTGGAATCATGTTCAAGTTCAACACTTACAATAAGGTTTTTTTCTCACTATACTTTTCTTTTTCAGCTGCAGAAATCATTGTTTAATACTTGAAGGATACGGATATCCCAGAATAAATATAAAACATCACTTTTATTAGACATTCCCAGAAAAACAAAAACAAAATTAACTCTCACCTTATTATTACCCTTACCAAAAAGAAAATGAGCAAACATTGTCCCTATTTAAAACAATGCTATCACCCCATTAAGGATGGCCCCATTCATATATCTTTCCCTACATGACAAAAGGCCCTATATTGACAATATTAACAACTAAATAACAAAAACATGCAAAACTACAAGTAAGTAGCCACTAGAAAGTTGTAGTCCACAATAAGTGCCAAAGGTGACAGGTGCCAATTATATTACAATACACACCATGACAGACAGATGGCAGTAATTAAATATCTAACATGTTTGTCCTATTGTTGAATAGGTTCAGTGTGGGACATAACTAGGGAAAATAGCTCATCAATTTCAAAAAAGCAAGTAACCAAAAAATGTATCCCACTACTAAATAGGTTCAACAGGAAAAGATTCCAAGATGGAGCCATAAACATGTAATAGCAGTGCCATTCATCCGATAAAGACACCTCATAAAATGGTTTCTATATGGAAGACTGTGGCATAGATCTACAGGTCACAGCCTTCCATCTAGTCACCATTCTAGTATGAGGTCAGCATAGTAGACAAGAAATATTAACAGGAGGATAGCTGAGGTCAGAACCAGAAGATGCAAAATGATATAAACAATGGTAGATGCTAAAACAAACCTTGGGTCAGTCAAGGGCTTTAAATCATACAGTATACGGAGTGTTGTTATAGGTGGAGAGACATGTTTAGGATGCACACTTGTCTTTTAAATTTGCAAGGACATGTGCACGTGTCTTACGGGTCAGCTTACTATGAAGAAAAAACAAGAGGGCAAGAGGATACGTGCTGCAGATAGGTAGGCAGATGCTGCAGCATCCCCAAACATGGGCAAGTACATGGACTGCGACAATAAGTTAATTAAATTGTGGACAACAAAGTACATAGAACATATTCTTGGTAAAGGGATCAGGCCCAAAGAACTGGATAAAAAGCCAAGCCAAAAACCCATGGTAGGAATACTAATAACAATAGTAATGTACACGCATCTCATCTCTACAAATACATAAAAGAGGAGCAAATTAATGAAAGTCAAAGTGCAAGTGCGTGTTTATTGACTGCCAGTGCTTTAATCTGGAAAAGTATGTGAGCTTGGAATTTTACAATGATGAATTATCACATTTATTGAATGACTCTGTGAGATACATTAACATGGTGTTCAGTGCAATATGTATTTCCTTATTTCTAAGGCTATACACAATTGGGTTCAACAGTGGAGTAACCACTGTGTAAAGCAATGACAGTACTTTACTTATGCTAAATATTTGTTTTCTAGATGGTGCTACATACATAGTAATGAGAGTTCCATATTAAGTGGATACAACAGCGAGATGAGAGCTACATGTGGAAAAGGCCTTCCTTCTACCAGCTGATGAAGGAATCCTGATAATAGTGTACAGAATAATAATGTATGTTGTAATAATAAATATAAAGGGTAATAATGTTAAAAGTGATGCAAATACAAATGATTCAATTTCTATAATAAATGTGTCTGAACAAGAAAGTTCTATAAAAGGCGAAAGATCACAGAAAAAATTATCTATTACATTTTTGGCCACAAAATGTGACTTGCATAGTAAAGTAAGGGTTACCAGTGATATTAATAAACCAGCTAACCAACCCCCCAAAATGGCATTCCTGGCAGAAACAACTGAAATTTTCAAAAAGGAGAAGATAAGGTAGGGGTCTGCATATCCCCAAAATTTATCGGCATAGGACATAAACTGCAAGCATAAAAATTCATTGTGGCTGTAGACTAAAGAAATAAAAACAGTAAAAAAAACCAGGAAGTGAAAATAGAACCATCTTTTTAAAAGAAAGGTTGGGCTAACATGTTGGGAACAATATTTGTGGTGAAAACAATCTCGGATATAGTTTAAATTGACAAGAAAGAAGTCCCATTGGAAAAAGGGAAGACAAAATTTGGGTTGCCCCCAAAAATGATGTCAAAGTTTTCCAACAAGGAAAAAAATTTTGAAATAAAGAAATAAGGTAAAAATTAAAAATTTGGGAAAGGGGGAAGATTTTTAAATCCCAACAAAAGAATTTGGGTTATTTTTCCCCTTTTCCAGATGCATGTTGACTGTATATTTAATAAAAAAGAAAAAAAAGTACTTTTTTGGCTTTTTTGGTAAAAAAAACAAAAATATAGAAATTGGCTGAATCTAACAATGCAATGTTGTAATCTGTAGCATAGGTTATATATGTACTCTGTCAGGTCAAGGAAGGTACAGTGAGCCCTAACTGGAACCCGGCCCACTGCCCCCTCCCTACTTACGGCGGGGCCCTAGGGGGGCAGATGGGGCAACAGGGCGACAGCCCCTGTGCTCTAAAGTGCGGGCCCCCCCCAGGAGGAAGAAGATCAAACATCCGATTCAAACAGACAGAAACGTAATGCCAAAAAAACAAAAAACAAGAGAAAAAAACGGGGGACACTCCAAAAGGTCAAAACAAGCCGGTCAGGAGCGGGGTTAACCAAATCAGGAACAACCCCAAAAAGTCGGGAAAACCCAACCCAAGGGGTCATTTTAAAGGGGAAAAAGGGCAAACTTACAAAAACGGGAAAAACAAACAGCCAAAAATATCACGGGCAAACCTAAAAGTTTTCTCTGCGGGGTTTTAAATTTATTTTCTTGGGCCCGGGAACATCGCCCCAGTGGTTTTTTTTTGGAATTTGGGGGGCACCCCCGGGGCCCCCCCTATTGGAGCGTGGGACAGGCCCTCGGCAGAGTATTTTGGAACCTGTAAAATAAAAGGGATCCCCAAAGCACCTGCCCTCTCGGGGTGGGGCCCCCAAACCAGAATTTGCAGGTGCAGAGCATTGCTTTCCCTAAACGTTTAACTGAGCAGGTAAAAGGGCATACTAAAGAAACCCCCCCCTTTTAGGAGGGGCCACGGGCCCCCTTCCCTGGTTGGGTTTTTTCCCTAGGTGAGAGTCGGGGAACTTTTTGATCAAATCCTCAGCATGATGATTTTAAGCGGGAAACCCAAATAAACCCTCCTCAACCCAAAAAAAATCCCTTCCAGTAACCCAAAAGTATTGTAAAAAACTCTGAACTTGTGTGAATCTAAGATTCGGGCAACTTCATACTCCAACCCCCCCCTTCAATACTAAACCTGGACAGGGGGTTCAGGGGAAGAAGTCAGGGATGGTATTTTCCTTTTTTAAAGGGAGTGACGATGAAAAACTTTAAAGTAGGGCGAAAACAAAAAGGGAAATTTTGGGGACGTAGGGCCACGGGATTAACCACCCTTGAACCACATATGGACCCAAAAATCGCGGAGCAATTTAAACCGGGGAACTTTTAAAGGGAAAAATTTCGGTCGACAACCATACTTTACCCCAACCCAAAAACCCCTGTAGAACAAAGACCCGTCTTTTCAAAATTTCCCTTTTTTTTGGGATGTTCTACATTAACCAAGTTTTTTTTCTGAATTTGGGGTTTCCAGACTGTGCACAAAATCTTTACCCCCGCTTTTGTTTCAAAAAAGGTAGCACTAGAAAATGTTTCCTTTCCCTTTGGGGTAAAAATCATAATTTTACAGTAAAAGGGTGAGATCCCAAACCCCAGCTACTACCCCTGCTTTTTAATTTAAATAGCGAATTAAACCCAAAAGGTAAGAAATTTTACCCAATTTCTTGCTGTTCAGAGACATAAAAAACGGATTTTTTTTTTGCGTTACCTTTTGGGGTTCACCCTCCCCCGTCTGCCCATTAGTCTCAGGGGAAAGGCAGAAAAAAAGGGAAAGGGGGGGGATACCCAACCTTCCCAGAGGTTTTCCAAAAGTCGACAAACAAACTAAACCACCTCTACAGAAACAAATATTCTCTGGAAAAACCATGCAGTTTGAAAATGTGCTTTGATAAAAAAAGTTTTAAAAGCAATTTTCTTGGATGACGGGAAACCCCCCTTTTAAAAGGGGACAAGATGGCACATTTTACTAAAACGGCCCCACTACAACTCAAAAAAACCTTTTTTTTTTCCCTCTGAAGGAGGGGGAATTCTGTCATAAAATCCATGGGGATAGGGGCCCCATGGTTTTTCCGGAAAAGGGTAGAGGGCAAATTTAAAACCAGGGGGACGGGGTTTCTGGAACCTTTGCCCGAGCGCAGGTTTTTCCAAAGGAAGGCCACATAGGCCTCAACATCACGAGGAAAATAAACCCCAAACCATAAATCCGAAAAATCAGCTCCCCTTGTGCCAGAAAACCCCAGGATGTCCAGAAAAACACGGAATCCAGGAATTTTTTTAATCCCTTTAGCCCCAAACGAGTGGGGAACAAAGCCCTTTCGAAACGGGACAATTTGCGGGTCTCATATCCGGGTGGGGTCTTAACCCATGGCCAAATCGGGGGACATGGCTGAGACAACATCCCCTTTTGGGCAATATAGGTCCCGGGATCCCCGGGGATGTGTGGCGGGCCAGAAGCTTCTAGTTAGCGCTTTGGGTTTTAAACTTCTTAAACCGGGTCTGAAAAGTAATAAAAAAGGTAAAGCGAGTAAAAAATAATGCCCAACGTGCCTGACGGGATGAAACCCTTTGGCTTTCTAAAAAAAAGGGTAAAGGATCCTTAATCAGTAATTGACCGGGATTTTGATGCTGGGCCCCTTCGAGGGAATTTGGCGCCTTTCCCCTCAAAGGCCAAACTTAATAGCCAACAATTCCCGGTTCCCACGCCCTAACCCCTTTTCTGCAGGGGAAAAATTTACACGAAAAAAGGCACAAGGGCAAGATTGGTCAATAGGGGGCAATCCCTGGGAGAGGTTTTGCCCCCTGCCCAAAACTCAAAAAGGGCCATCAACCTCTACTAAAAAAGGGGGTTCCCAGTATGACCCTGCTTGGACCAAAACAGAGGTTTAACAAAACACTGCATAATTTTTTTCAAATCCCTCATGGCCTAAAGGTTTTGCCAGTTATTAAACTTCCCCCCCTTTTTTTAGTCATATCAGTAAAAGGGGTCAACAAAACAAAAAAAATTACGAATAAATCTTTGTAAAAATTTTCCGCGAACCCTAAAAAATCGTTTTGTAGGGCCTTCAGGGAAAAGGGTGGGACCCAGTCGAGAATTGCTTAAATTTTTACAGGGGCCCCACCCGAAAGGAGTTGGGAGTCAGGATAAAACCCTAAAAGGGGTTACCCCCTTCCACCCCAAAAACACTTTCTCAAGTTTGGGACAAACAAAAAAATTTTCCCCCTTTTCAAGATTTTTGGGAAGCCCTTTGTCGCACATTTTAAAAACATGCGACGACCAATTTTCAGAGTAAAATTAAAATATAAATCCCAGAAAAAACCCCCATACAGCAACCAATGATTTCACGAAAAACATCATTTCCCAAAGGTTTCGGAAGAAAAGCAGAAGCATTACAAAATTTCCAAAGGGCAAAAACCCAAAATTTTCCCAAAAGGGCCCTCGGGAGTTTTTAAAAAGGGGTTTTTTCCCCACTCACCCCCTTCTCTAAAACGAATAAGTTTAATGGGGCCCCTCCA
Organism: Phyllomedusa bahiana; assembly: GCA_025379985.1. Classification (NCBI taxonomy): domain Eukaryota; kingdom Metazoa; phylum Chordata; class Amphibia; order Anura; family Hylidae; genus Phyllomedusa; species Phyllomedusa bahiana. The sequence continues at coordinate 63,657 of JAODAL010015905.1, forward strand.
GGTCTACCCTTAAAAAACCCCCCTTTTTGCCCCCTGGTTTTGGTTGAACAATCCGGGATCAAGGAAAAGGGGTTTTGGGTTTTTTTACTGTTTTATTTATTAATTTTCTCGGTATAAATTTGCATGGACGGGGGCCCTTTCCACCCTTTTTCCCAAACCAAAAAAAACCCTGCACCCATAGGGGACACAAATTTCCCGGATATGCCCCCTTCAGTAATTTTCCCTGAAAATGTTTTGGGCTTCATGGAAACCTCTCGGGACCAAAAAAAATTGTTATAATGCCCTTAGGAAACTTTCCCTCCAGGAAATGGGGTTTAAATTGGGGCACAGTCATAAGACCCTATGAGGGGGTAGCATCTCAGCCCTGGCCCCTTTAAAAAAAAAAACTTCCCCCAAAAATTTCCACGTAAAAAAAAGGGAATTTTTTTCTACCTTTTGTTTTTGCCAAGATTTTGAAGGTTAGGTACCCGGGGTGGGCAAAAGGGATCACACAACCCAAACTGCACTTCTCACACCCCCCTCCAAACTTTATAGATGAACTACCTACCAAAAAAGGGAAGCCCGCCCATTTCCCAATCTTTTCACCCCCCCCCCGTATTTTTTGTACGAAACCTGGGGAATGGGGGAAAACTACTGCTGTCGCCGCCAAAGGGCAGCGCCCTCAGAACCCCTCTATTCGCATGCCGGTTTTTTCCAAAAGAGGGGGCCGTTCCGGCCCAAAACCCGCTCCAGTGCCATGCGCAGACAAAGTAAAGATGGGGGCGGATCCGTCCTTTCCCTATCGCAGCGCTCCTAGGGTCCCGTGGTGAGTCCCAACATACATAACGTCCTTTTAATTAGATCCCGGGAACACTGAAATAATATATGCATCTACCCAAAAAGGGGTTAAAAATTTGATCCCGAATAGCCCTTAAAAAATATTGGGGTTTAAATGTAAAACCCTTATATCAAAATACTCAAAACCGCCACCCCCCTTTAAAAAAGGGTAGAAACCAAGTTAAATAAAGGTAAAAAGCGCACTACCCTGTGGCATATGACATATTATAAAAAACTTATATATGCCCCCAAACCTTAACCATAGTACATATGCAAAATTTCCCCCCCTTTAAAAACTGGGTACCCTATGGGATAGCCAGTAAAAATGATATTATAAAGTTTAAAACCCAAAGCATTTTAGCAAAAAAGGGGCCAAATCCCCAAAAGGGATAACCCAAATGCCTTAGGCGGACAGTAAATTTACAATCAACTTAAAACAAAGACCCCAACCCAAATAAGGGGCACCAGATAAAAACAGAAAAGGCCAGCAGAAAAGATGAAAATTTTTAACACAACATATAAAATTATTAAAAAAAGCAAAAAAAGGAGGGGAAAATTCATTTAACCATGGGGGTACACACTTTTTCAACCTATAAATCCACCGCTTTCTTTTTTGGAGGACCAAATTTTAATCCCAGCCCCCTCCACGAATAGGGGGGGTCGGAAAATACGATACCCCAAAATTGTAACATCTGATTTCCCTCCATGTTTTTTCCCCAAAAGGTCTACAATGGGGGGTAAACCATAAGTTTTCTTTAAAATTACTTACATGTTCTCCTATTCTCCGTTTTTAACTCACGTTTGGTTTTAAAACCCCCGTATTCATACCCAAAAAACGGCAAGTACCCCAAAAAAAACCACCCAAACCCGTTGGTGTACAGTTAATAAAACCCCCTGATGGTTAAAATTTTTAGCATCATCACATTGGTAAACCCTTTTTAAATCCTTGCCCGTTTAAAAAACCCAAAGGGCAAATTTACATTTTTCCCCGATTTGAAACACCCATTTGGGTTTTCCCGCTGACCAAAGTTTTTCCCCCCGAGGGGGCGGGACAAAAAAAGGCTTTTTGACCAATCTATCACCAATAAATTTTCCCCCCCTTCCCCATAAAGGGAATCTGTGGAGAAGGGGGCAGAAAGGCTTTTTTGCATCAACCTGTAAAGAATGTTTCCAAATACAACTGATGATGTTTTCCCAATCTGGTAGGCATTGCTACTGAACTCAAACCAAAAATACGGGAGATCACTTCTTTCCCGAGTCATCGGGTTCACCCCAAAGGGCTTTGAAACCAATAAAGGTTTACCTCTGTCCTCTCTTTGTGCCCTCTGATAGGCTTCCTTAAAGGGTTTTTTTTTTGGGGGATTCCCCCCCCCTACTAAATCTTTTTTCTCAGATCCGAACTTGTTCCCTAAAGGTCCCCCGTCAGAACAGTTTCCCTAAGACGGAGGTACTGCCCCCCGGGGGAAACCCTCTAAGTAAGGGTCTCGGGTGACAACTCTCCCACCTGAGAAGACTGTTAGTAGACATGCTTTTTCTATACACTCTAGTATTGAGTGTGTAGTCCGGATTTTTTGAGATACTCAAATCCAAGAATGGTAAAGTGAATTCATTCCATGTATAGGTGAATCTTAGTCCTATGTTGTTATCATTTAAGGACTCAGCAAAAGTTTCAAAAGATGGTCCATCACCCTTCCACAGAATGAAAATGTCATCAATGAACCGAGTCCACATTATCTCTCTTCTTCCAATAATATCTGCATAAAGCGAAGAGAAGATTCAATGGCCTCTTTCTCCCACTTCGCTATCGCTGACTCAGATCTCAGCCTCTCAGCTGGTGCTAGTGTGATGCGAAGTCCGCTAGGGACTATCTTCTGTTGAATATAATTATTGAGAGATTGAATCTCCCACCTATTGCAAGATAGGATGTGTTACAAAGTGCTTAAAAAGGATCCTCTACCCTTGTTTCGACTTGAATTGAAAGGTCTGCTGGATGAAGCTCTGTCCAATAGACTTATCAATAAATCAGAGTATGACTTCCTACTACCGGAACACCCCAGAATGGCTACCTTCTATGGGCTCCCTAAGGTGCACAAGGGAACAACCCTTCTGAGGGGGAGACCCATTGTTTCCGGAATAGGCAGTCTGACTCAGAATATTGGTATCTATGTCGACAAGAACCTGAGAGACTTTGTGACCACTTTGCCCTCATATATTAGGGACATCTTCCGATTTACCCCCTGAAACTGGAGGGCAATTGTGATAAATCATGATACACTACTTTGTAGTATAGATGTAGAGGCACTTATTCCTCAATACCTCATCAAGAGGTTCTTAAGGCAATAGGCTACTTCTTGGTGCCCTAGGTATCCAATTTAAACGTCATAGTGAGCTCTTTTTGGGTATTACTTAAATTCTTTTCTAGAAAGAAACACCTTTCTATTTGACCGTAAGATCTACCACCAGCTCAGGGGCACTGCAATGGGGAGCCCTAATGCTCCCATATATGCAAATTTGTTCCTGGGCTGGTGGGAGAACACGATGGTATTCAATGATGAGAATGATAGATGGACCAATAACATCATAATGTGGACTCGGTTCATTGATGACATTTTCATTCTATGGAAGGGTGATGGACTATCCTTTGAAACTTTTGCTGAGTCCTTAAATGATAACAACATAGGACTAAGATTCACCTATACATGGAATGAGTTCACTTTACCATTCTTGGATTTGAATATCTCAAAAAATCCGGACTACACACTCAATACTAGAGTGTATAGAAAAAGCATGTCTACTAACAGTCTTCTCAGGTGGGAGAGTTGTCACCCGAGACCCTTACTTAGAGGAATTCCGCGGGGGCAGTACCTCCGTCTTAGGAGAAACTGTTCTGACGTGGGGACCTTTAGAGAACAAGCTTCGGATCTGAGAGACAGATTTAGTAGGACGGGATACCCGAAAAAACCCCTTAAGGAAGCCTATCAGAGGGCACTAAGAGAGGACAGAGTGAACCTATTGGTTTCAAAGACCTTGGGTGAACCCGATGACTCTGTAAGAAGTGATCTCCGTATTATTGGTGAGTTCAGTAGCAATGCCTACCAGATTAGGAACATCATCAGTAGATACTGGAACATTCTTCTACAGGATGATGTCCTAAAGACCTTTCTGCCACCATCTCCACAGATTACCTATAGGAAGGGGCGAAGTATTGGTGATAGATTGGTCAAAAGCCATTTTTGTGCGCCTCCTCAAAGGGAAACATGGCTTAGCAGGCAACCAAATGGGTGTTTTCAAATGCTAAAATGAAAAATTCTGCCCATTGGTTGTTAACTGCAAGGAGTTTTAAAGGGTTCCCCAATGATGTTTGGGATGCTAAAAATTATAACATCAGAGGTTTTATTAACTGTACATCAACAGGTGTGATTTTTTTTGGGGCTACTTGCCCGTGGTGGTATGAACTACGTGGGTAAAAACCAAACGTGAGTTCAAACGGAGAAATAGGAAAACATGTAAGGATATTAAGAAGACATATTGATACGCCCATTGCTAGACACATCTGGGATAAAACATTGGAGGGAAATCAAGATTTTTTCAATTTAGGGGTATCGATATTGTCCCGACCACCTTTTACGTGTGGAGGTGACTGGGATAAATTGATCCTCCAAAGAGAAAAGCGGTGGATTTATAGGTTGAACAGTGTGTACCCACATGATCTAAATGAATCACTCTCCTTTTCTTGCTGTCTTTAATATTGTATATGTATGTAAATTCACATCTTTCTGCTGGCTTTCTATGTTTATCTGGTGCCACTTATGCGTTGGGATCTTTGTTTAAGTTGATTGTAATTCACTGTCCTGCCTAAGAGCATGGATTATCCTTGGGTATTTGGCCCTTTTATGCTAATATGCTCTGATATATCTCTCTATAATATCATTTCACTGGCTATCTATAGGGTACCTAGTTTTAATGGGGAAGTCTGCATATGTCCACTATGGTTAAGATGGTGGCATATATAAGTTTTTTGATATTATGTCATATGCCACAGGGTAGTGCGCTTTATATCTATATTTATCTTGGTTGCTACTTTTTAAAGCGTGGCTGTTTTGACTATATGATATTAGTGTGGACATACACCCTAATATATCCTTAAGGGTTATTCGGCTTTAATTTATAAACCCTATAGGGGGCTAGATGCATATATTATACAGTGTCCGGCATCTATAAACGGACGTTATGTATGTCTGGAATTCACCATGGCACCGTAGGAGGTGCTGCGATAGCAATGACGGATCCGCGCCATCTTTACTTTGTCTGCGCATGCGCACTGGAGCCGTTTGACCTGATCGGCCATCTTGGAATATCCACGCATGCGCAATAGAGATTCTGAGACGCCGCTATTCTGGCGGCGTCAGCAGTAGTTTTCCCCATTCCACAGGTATCGCTACACAAGATACAGGTGTTGAGAGAGATTGGAGTGGGCGGTGCTTCATTTAATGGTAGGTAGTTCACTCTATAAAGTATGAGTGTGTGAGAAGTGCAGTTGTGGGTAGTGTGATCGTTTTGCCCACCCTGGAGTACTCTAACTCTTTCTATATCCCTGACCTGAGGTTTGTTTTACCCGATGACTGAGGGCACACTAGCCTGGTGATATGTTCGTCAAAAAGGGAATATGTATGTATTTTCCCAAATAAACACAGCACTTATAGCTCTGTATGTTTAAATCTCTTTTGTACCCCATTGAGAAGTCCCTGAGATTGGGACGAAACGCAGCGTCTGGGGAATACCCTAGGACTTTGCTCGTCTTATATGTGTCAGGTCCGGGGAATTCATATATATTCATGTGAATGTGCTGTTTATATTTTTACTTGCCCTTAGACTGTAAGTCCACTGTATTTGAATTTGTAAGGGGACTATTAGGGCTATTCATAAGGAAACAGCTGTACCGGGTCGGCCTTTTCGGGGCGGGTTCCCTATCGTTCTAAGGGAGGAGTAAATTTGGTGTCCTTTTTAGGGGTAGTGGGAGGTACTTACTACCACTTACTCCCTGGGCATTCTCCTACACCTTCCATAATAAGTTTTGTGGTTTGCATTTTTAATACTAACTGTATTTTATATGGTAGTACTATGAAAAGTTATATTTTAGAGGAATGTTTCTATTTGAGCTTATTTTTTGGTAATTATCTCATTTCTCATTGGTATTATATACTATAGGATATTGTGGATTTATAATGTATAGATCCTATCAACATTTCAAGCTCAGGAGTACTATGTTGGATTGTGCCCTTAATCAACGGAGTAAAATCAATAGCCACTACCTGCAAGGAATCATATAGCGGCCTCCAAGGTAGGGCCCAGACACTTTGGCAAAAGACTCATCAATTAAATTGGAAGCCGAACCTGAATCCACAAACGCATTCCCAAACCAGACATAGAAAGGTATGAGATTTTTACTGGTAGCAACAAAATTTTGTGATAAAAATAGGGATACCTGTTCACCTAGATGACCTTTTCCCGCCCTCACCTAGGCGCCTGAGCTTTCCGGCCTGGTCTTCCTTTTGGGGCACTTCCGGACAAAGTGCCCGTCTCCACCACGTGTAGGGAAAGTCCTTAATGCGACGAGAAGTCCTGCGGTCACTGGCAGAGAAGCCCCCACTTGTATTGGTTCCTCAGGGGGTTCCCTCTCAGGGAAAAGCGGGTGCCGGGGTGGGCCATGGAGTGGACTAGCGGAGCAGAAGCCTTTTCCCGAAGTCTCTCCCTAAAAACGTCTGTCCAACGAAAAAGCCAGGGCCATCGCCTCAATCAAGAGTACCTGGGGTAGGGTAAGCCACAACATATCCTTAACCGTGGTCAGCCAGTCCCTAACCTAAACTGGCACCGGAGGGGGGCTGGGTCATTCCACCCCGAAAGGGAAAACACCAGCGACGAAATTTCCGAGCAATACCTCCCCCACAGTCCTCTTATCCTGCCTCAAGGTGGTCAGCTGGTCTCGGGCCCCAGCTTCCCTATCAGGATCATCAAAGAGTATACCTAAGGAGACAAAGAAACCCGTCCACGGAAGACAGTTCCGGTGAATCAGGTGGCAAAGAAAATGGCCCACTTTCCTGGGGAAGGACCCCGGAGAAGGGACATTTAAATTTTTACTCTCTGTACCTTTATTACCGGAGGTATGTGGGCGGAGCCTAAAATACAGACGACATCCCTCCCTAAATGTCAGAAAGGCCTTCCTGTCACCTGAGAACCTGTCTGGTAGCTGAATAGGGGGTTCCAGAGGAGCAAAAGGTAATGTGGTAAAACTCTGATTAGGGAAAGGGCTCTTGTTGCTGTACCCTTAGCGCCAGATCCTGGACTAGCTGGTAGCCCCTGCAATCTGCTCTAGCAAGGCTGTCATGGGGTTAATTGTGCGTGGAGAGCATTTTAACGGCTTCGGCCTGTGATAATGTCACTCAAGGAAAGGGTTTACAGTGAGCCCTAACTGGACCCGGTCCACTGTCCCTGCTTACTTGACGTGCTGCCCTAGGCGACAGACGGCAACTGGGCGACAGTCCCTGCGCTGCTAAAGTGCTGGGGCCGTCAGGGGAAGAAAGGTCAGACAGTCCGAGTCAGCAACAGATCAGTAATGTAATACCAAAAAACGGAAGACAAGAGAAATAAAACGGAGGAACACGCCCAAAAGGGTCAGAACATGGTCAGGAGCAAGGTACCAAATCAGGAAGCAACCCGAAGTCAGGAACAAAAACAAAGGTCATTTTAAAAGGGAGAAGCAAACTTACAAACAAGGAAACCCACACAGCCAGGAAAAAATCACAGGCAAAGCTTGAAGATCTCTGCAGGTTTTTTATGGATTGTCCGGACACCGCCCGTAGCTGAATTGGAAGCAGCCCCCGGGGCCCCTCCATTGGGGGCATGTGAAAAGGCCCTCTATGCAGAGTAGCTGGAGACTGTCAATCAAAAGGTTTCTCCAGCAGCCTGTCTCTCTGGGTGTGGACCCAAACCAGGAGATGCAGGTGCAGAGCATTGCTCCCTAGACGCTGGAAGCTGAGCAGGTAAATGCATACTGACATACTCACAGTAAAAGAAATGTTAATATATTTTAGTTGCTATAAATGATTAAAAAGGTTGTATGTAGAAAACACTTTTGTCCATGGGCTGTGTCTGCCATTCAGGTAAATGGGGGTAAACAGAAATAACAGACACATTATATTTAAAGGGGTTGTCTCACTACAGGGATTGCTTTTTATGTTAAAGATCTTGAAAAAAAGAGTCACTTTGTAATATGTATCCATTAACAGTATTCCTCCTATTCTGAGATATCCCCTCTTGTATGGGCTGCATCAGCTCCTCAGGTCGCTATAGCTAAAGACCTGCTCAATCTCTCATGATAGGTTGCCAACACTGGTTGCTATAGCTACAGACCTGGCTTCTACTGCAGCCTAGTGGAAGCCAGTAAGCATGCCCCTGAATCAAAGCAGTGAGACAACTCCTTCAAATAAGTAAAATTACATAAAAAAACATGTTTTTATTATAATATTGACACATAAGGCCACATGTATGAAAACGATTTAGGTCTAAAACTCACTTTGTTGCCCATAGGTTACTATGAGCAAAAAAGTGAGTTTTAGACCTAAACCGTTTTCATACATGTGGCCCATAAAGTAAAATAACCCTAAAATACTTTCTAATCTTGTGTGTGCAACAGTCTGTACTTTAAATATATATACCTAATTAATGTCACTAATAAATAGGACAAAAAATGGAGGAACATTGAGTTTTTCTTGCATGCCAAAAATTGGAATAAAAATTAAACCCCCATGTGTGCATAAACCAAAAATGATAAAAACAGAAAGTGCAAAATCTCCCAAAATAAAAATCCACAGCTGTGCTGACATAAAAAAGTCAAACATTTACACAAACTGGAATGCCAAGATAAAAAAAAATCCCAAAATGGCCTGGTCCTAGGGGTAGTCCCAGCTAAAAGTGACACATTGATACATCTGTCAGTTCTGATTCTTTATGACATTAAACTGACATCTAACTCACTGAAGTTTCTTTAAACCTTGAAATATTTGGTTAACGAGGTTTTGCAGTGTTATGCTTAATTATTAATAAATGCTTATTTATTGCATAATGAAAACTTATTGTCCGATAAGGTATGTTCACACGGTGTTTCTAAGATGCGCGTTTTGATCCATGTTTCGGACCAGACGAGTGATCGCCGATGCATGTTTTACATGCATCTTTGTGATGCGTATTTCGAATTGTTCAAAGAATTGACATGTCAATTCTTGATCCGTTTGACACAGCAGACACCCTATTTAAAACTATAGGGTGCGTTTCTAGTGCAGCAAAAACGCATCCAAACATGCAGCACACTTTAGGTTTTATGCAGCGCTTTTGAATACATTTTTTGTATCCAAAAAATGTATTCTAAACACTGTGTGAACATACCCATTAACTTTATCAGTTTCTGAGGGTTTTATGATATCTGCTTCCAGACATTCAATTAGAATTTACATTGTTTTTGTCCTGGAGCTATTAATCTGTCCTGGTCACGTAATGGACACACAAATTCCTATGTGGCAATCCCAGGACTGGTGCAGATTTCCATCTTTTCAAAGTGTAAACCGCTGACAAAAAAAGCAAGTAGAGATATTTAAAATCATGAAAAATGGATGCAAACAGTACACTGGATAGTTACAAGTGGCCCAAAACTCAGATCATCATCTCACAAGGCTGAATCACTTCCTCAGGCTAACAAGACATAAACCCTTCAGCCTATACAATTAATCCCAACTCTGTCTCTTGTTCCCTCATAAGCATCTAACCCTGGTAAAGATCCTTCAGATCCCACAACTATATCAGAGACCCAGGTGGTCATGTATGAATGGGGCCCCCTTCGCATTATCAGGCGCATTACAGAGCGCAAGCGGCACTTTGTAATGCGCCTGATTTCGGGGGGTGCGGGAGGCGGGGCGCACTAGAACCGTGCAAAATTATAGATTTATAGCTTTGCTATGGTAAATCCAGGTGCATTACTGGTGGAACAGATAGAGCCCTTTCAGAGTGGTTTACCTGAGCCAGAAATGTCACCCTAGCGCTAGAATTCGCCTAATTTATGACCCGCTGTAGAACAGGTCCATAAATCAGGCGCATTCTATGCTTTTATAATGCACATTTAAGTGCCAAATTTCATATATGTCACCCCCAATGTTATATGTTATACCATATATCTTCTGATTCAATTTTCTTTGCTGCCTTACCCTTGATGATCCACAGTTGAATTAGTTAAAGGACCACTCCAAATTTTTCCTTTAGTTCATTAGAAATTGCTCTTAGGTACACAGTAGTGCTAGCTTTGAAAACTTACAAAACCTCTAAATGTTGGATAAAACTGGTACATAGGCGTTTAAAACAACTAGTGACACACATAAACCATAAATAGGTTAAAGTGGTTTTCTCACTAAAGTGATTCATCTTAACTCAGTCCTGATTTTTTTGTTTCATTTTTGAATTCAGGGGCATGTTTACTGGCTGCTACTGGCCTGCAGTGATGAGCTGCTGAGGACACCAAGTCTGTAGCTATAGCGACCAGTGTTGGCAGCCTATCAGGAGAGAGTGAACAGGTCTGTAGCTATAGCGACCTGTGGAGCTGATGCAGCCCATACAAGAGGGGATATCTAGGAATAGGTAGGACACTGTTAATGGACACATATTGCAGAGTGACTTGTTTTTACAAGCTCTTTAACATAAAAAGCAATCCTTGTGCTGAGACAACCTCTTTAAGTAACATTGATCAAATCCCTACAAATATATTTTGAGGCATTGCCCACCAGGCCATAGAATAACATCAATATGATGTGTTTCTTTCTTATGCAGATGATCGGCTCTGGACAGCACAAATTGATGATAGAGATCTTTTATAGAAATGATCTTTATTGACAGTGGTTCAAAGAGAAAAACACAGTTTGTGCCTTAGACGTCGGCACTTTATCAGGTGCAATCAATATTCATATATCAAATAAATATTTAAAAATTATGTTTAAAAAGGATATACTGTATGTGTCAAAGAGTGAATCCTGGGTTACACATCACTAATATAAATCATGAGGAAATACAAAGCATAAATATCCTAAAAACCAGCAATAATTTGCAGGATATATATAAATAAAATAATATGAGTAAAAAATACAGTGCAACCGAAATATTGCTTTGCTTGTGGTCTAAATCTATTCCAAGGTGCAAGAGGCATCACAAAGACTAGTCTAGAGCACTAGATTGCATTTTTTCAGAACAAGGACCTACAAATGGTGAGACCATGCGGATGTTAATATAACACACTTTAAGGCTAGTTCACTCATAGTACACATATATAATATTCAAGGGGTGTTCTCGCCACAGACAGCTTCAGGCCTCACAGTTCCTAATTAGGCTGTGAGTGGGTCTACCATAGTGATTGGCATATCAGTTCTGCTGTTCCTAACTAATCCTGATAGATGGACATTGGTAATGGAGGTTTGTAAATAGCAATGCACAAGGCTACGGACTTTAAAAGGGTTAAAGCTTGTCAGTAACCAATGTAAACAAACTCCTGTTTACAGAATAAGAAACAGAGCAGGTAGTGACATCACCATCCAGACCACTGCTGCTGTCTGTAAGAGAAGAGAGGTGGCCGTTAACTAGGGAAATTTGTGTACATGTAGGAGATAAGATTTGCTCCTAATGCTGAACAGCAGCAAAACCAGAACAGCAATGTATTTGGTAAACGTCTTTATTTATCGTTGCCTACATGATTAACCCCTTCCTGACATTGGACATTTGTGTCTGTCTTATTTGGTAAAGTGGTCCCACAAATGGACATACCCTTACGTCCAGCAGATCTTGTGGACTTATAAGCAGAGCCCGCATGATTTTTACATAGAACCAGCTTTATGTTACAGCTGGTTTCAGGCGCTATCAGCTGGGACATGAGCTTACTCTGCTGTCGGCCGACTAACCCCTTTGATGCCGCAATCAATTGCGACTGTGGCAACCAAGTGAGAGACAGAGGAATAGAGCTCCCTCTGTTTCATTGGCACCCCGCAGCACAATCGTGTGGTGCTGATGGCTTCCATGACAACCTGGAAGCCTAAAAAAGACTTCTGGGCTGTCTGCAATGTCACCACACCTGATCGTGCTCTCAGGATGATTGGCAGGTGCAACACATGGCAGTGTAACCATGTACTGTTATGTGTTGTACTAGCTATCTAAAGATCACTGAATCAAGTCCTCTATCGGAACAAGGTTAAATTGTGCAGTAAAACAAAAAAGTGAACAGATAAAATAATGCACACATAACAAAATAACGTAAAACAATCCGCTGCTATTTCTAATTACTAACAGCAATCACCTCCAAAAAACAAAATAAAAAAAGTACACATTTTCTCGTTCATCAGTGACATAACGACGACTGGGGGGTAGAAATTGTATCTACATTAGGGATTTCCATGAAGAATGTAAAGTTAAATGCACGTTTTAAGTGCAGGGCTACTGCGGCCCCCGCCGCGCTCCGTGCCCCGCCCCGTCCACCCCTTTATTCACGGGGGATTTGTGCGCTCAATAGGCCCCAAAAAACCGTCGGGAATAAGCCGTGGAACACGGTTTATGTGTTGTACTAGCTTCTAAAGATCATGAATAAAGGGTCCTCTTTCGGAAAAAGGGTTTTTAAAAATTGAAGAAAGAAAAAGTGAACAAAAAAATAAAATGCAACATAAAAAAAAAGAAAACAAATACGCTGCCTTTTCTTTTTATAACGCAATCACCCCCAAAAAACAAAACTAAAAAAGTACACATATTTTGTATCATCATGTGCATAACGACATGGGCTCGTAGAAATTGTTCTACATTAGAGGATTTCAATGAAGAATGTATAAAGTTAAATGACGTTTTCGGGGGTTATCCTAAAAAATGTTTGAGGAAGGCATTTAATAGGGCTTTGACCAGTGACAGAGGACATTTATTAATCAGTAAAAAGAAGAAAGAAAAAACTGATTTAATTCGTTGTATAGGTACCTTTGATGATAGAGCTAATGAAATGAGAGCTATACTTAGAAGACATTGGCACATTCTGAAGGCAGATCCAGTATTCTCTGAGGTGATTTCTAAATACCCTAGTGTCACTTATAGAAGAGGAAGAAATCTTAGGGATGAATTTGTACATAGTCATTTTGAGGGAGATGGCAAAAAAACATGGGCTCAGTCTCCGGTGGTAGGCTCATATCCCTGTGGCAACTGTTCATTCTGTCCATTCATATGGAAACTAAAGATTTTGTTAATCCCATTGATAAGAGAAGATTTGAGATAAGACAATTCATCAATTGTAAAACCAGAGGGGTGATTTATGGGGCTATGTGTACCTGCCCCAAGATCTATGTGGGAAAAACCATACAGGAGTTTCGTCGTCGGATCTCGAAACATCTGAGTACTATTAAAACTAGAGGTGACACTCCCCTAGCAAGACACATTTTGGAAGTACATAATGGCGAAATAGAGGTGCTGAAATTTTGGGGCATATGTGTGAAAAAGCTAGGGGAAAGAAAGGGCGATTTGGATGTGGTTTTGTTGCAGGAAGAGGCAAGATGGATACACAGACTCAATACATTGAAACCTAAAGGCCTAAATGAAGGCTTTTCATTTTCGGCATTTATTTGATCTTGCTGATTCCCTATATAATGATTTTTGAAGAAACATGATATATGTGATTAAGTACGGTCAAGTGGATATAGCACAGTTGAATATATGACTATGGAAGCATCAGAGTTCATATATGTTTTTTTTTTTTCCACCCTACCTTCCATCTCCCTCGCGCCCCTTCCCCCCTCCCCTCTCCTCTCCCCTTTTGCCTCGAGGTTTTTCTCATTTTCCCTGGGTCCTGTAATGATGACAGATATTCATACCGTGAGGAAACGGTTTCTATTTAACAAATTAGGGATGCATGTATATTGCTTTTGCAAGGGACTATTCATGTATGTAGAGAATTATTGTTTCTGCTTGCGGCGCTGGTTTGGTGCGGGGCGGATGCGGCTGGATGCGGTGGCGTTTGGGGATGCTGGAGTTCTTGCATGCTCCCGTGTTTTTGCACGCTCCCATTGTGGCGTGGTGGATTGGGTGGCTGGCTGTGAGCCGTGGGAGACAATCTTCAATGGGGAACTTGTGAGGTCAAACTGTGGGTGGGTGGGAGGGCTAGCCATAGAGCCCACAGCATTATTAAAATGAATATTACATGTAAAAGAGAAGTGGTTTATGAATATAGTTTTGAGACAATACTATATAGTTTAATGGAGCCTGCAGCTCTATTGGAATGAATATGCATATTACATATATAGGAGAAGTGCTTTATGGGAAGATAATATGACAGTGGTCTATTGTACAGTGGAGTTTAGATTCCCAATGAATATGCATATTAGATATTGAAGAGAAGGGGCTTATGGGAATTGATAAAGATGGCAGTGTGCTGTGTAATGTGACACCTTAGTCTGCTTAGTTCATTCTAGGTGAGGCACGCAGTTGCAATAATATGAGAGAAGTGAGACGGAAGCCCATCACAGTCAGGGCTGAGGTGTCTGTTGGTGCAATGCATTGGCACGGGCAGTACGGTAAGAAGGGGCGCAAGCCCGTTATGGAGATGGCGAATTTGACTGAAGGTTTTGGCTCATGAGAGCATGGTGGCAGTTTCAGCAGGATATGTTATGAGTAGTGTTGAGCGATTACGTTGGCTATCGACATCGGGCGATAGTCGTTGTCGGCCACCATCGATAAGGTTTTTCGATAGTGAGCAGTCGATTATGAGCGATGACCATTAAAAGTCTATGGGAGAGCAACAACACCTTCATTCTTACACCCAAACAGGGCTGGAGAAGCTGGATATTAACAGCCACAACAGTACAAATGGATACCTGCTACATCTTTTGGCACAACATCTTAGGCTATAAAAGGCCACCAGAATAAAAAGTCACGACAACCATTCTCTATCCCTGTCTTGTTACCACAGCTGACCCTTTAAACCTGCTGCACCACACTTAAAATGTGCCAGGAAAGATAGGCAGTATTATTGAACACATCATTTTACTTGAACGGTGACATTGAATATCCCTGTCCTGGAACGCAGGCATTGACACCTAAAACCTGCATGACCCACTGATTTAAAATGTGCCGTAAGCAAGTAGTCTTTGAACAACCATTTAGTTGAACTGGATATTGACAATCCTGTCCTGGACCGCAGTATGACCCTTAAATCCAGTTGAACCCACAGATAAAAAGTGCCGGAAAAAAGGAGTTCTTTCAACACCATTTTAAGTTTCACTGGGACATTATACTGTCCCTGTCCTGTGGCCACAGTATTGTCCATTTTAAACCTGCTGACCCCCAGATTAAAAAGTGCCGGAAAAAAGGAGTCTTTCAACCACCATTTTAGTTGTACTGGACATTGACTAGAAAAATGTCCTGGACGCAGTATGACCATTTAACCTGTCTGACCCCAGGATTAAAAAAAGTGCCGGAAAAAAGGAGTATTTCACCACCATTTTAGTTGAACTGGACATTTGACAAATCCTGTCTGAACGCAGCATGACCCATAAACTGTCTGACCCACAGATATTAAAAAGTGCGGAAAAAAGGAGTCTTTCAACACCATTTTAGTTTGGACTGGACATGGACTATACTGTCCTGGACCGCAGTATGACATTAAAACCTCTCTGACCCCCAGATTAAAAAAGTGCCGGAAAAAGGAAGTCTTTCAACCACCATTTTATGTTGAACTGGACATGACAAACTGTCCTGGACCGCATGCATGACCCTTTAACCTGCCTGACCCACAGTTTAAAAAGTGCCGGAAAAAGGAGTCTTTCTATCCCCCCCCCCCCCCCCCCCCTACCCTTTTTTTTTTTAGGGCGGGTGAACTGGACATTGACTATACCTGTCCCTTTGCCAACAGCATGGACCCAGGGCCGGAGTTAAACAGTGGGTGCGGTTTGTGACGAGCCCAGGCTGGCGTCCGTATCTATTTTAACAGCTGGTTTAAACTGCCCTGATGACCGCTGCAACGAAAAAAACTGTCGTGCTGAAGCTGAGTGCGGAAGCGGAAGTGTGGAGAATCTCCAGCCTTCATCTGTACACAGTCAAGCCTGGGTAGCGCTTGCCCTAGTTTAGTGCGGACAATGAGTTCACTTGGATATACTGGTGGTTAACGCTCCTGTTCCTCCCAGGGTGCCATTTTTCTTGGCATTCTCTTTCTCATTTTACTCAATGGGGGAGAAATTGTCTGTGTACTTTGTTCTCTGTACCGTGCTCCATAATCCATAGTCCTCTGAATAACCTACATCTGGTCAAGTTTTCCTGAACCTCCCTTGTCAATTCAGAGGAATTTTTTACAGTTTTTTGTACATGCAAGGGAGGGGTTTTTTTAGTTGTATTTAATTCTAGGAGAAATAAACACATTTTTTTTAAAATAGGTGGTAATCCCACCATGTCTTTGTTTCTCTTTTTTTGAATTTGTATTAAATGGGTGTGTCTCAATTCAGGGATTGATAGTATGTTTAAAGATCTTGCAAAAAAACAAGTCATTTTTGCATTATGTGTCCATTAACAGAGTCGCTACCTATTCCTGTTTATGACAGCACCATTTCACCCCTTGAGCCTCTCTTGACAATTGTGAAAGAACAAAATGTCTGTTCGAAACAACCATTTTTTTATATAGGACCTGTAGTATTGCTGCATTCAAAGCAAAATGCCCCCAAAAAATTCAATGCATGACTTGGCCACTTTGGACAACATGTGAAGAACAAATGTCTGTTAGAAACAACATTTTTTTTATATTAGGACATGTTAGTATTGCTGCATTTCAAAGCAGCAGCATGACCCATAAATTATATAAAATGGAATTCCTCAGCATGTTTAAAAATTGTGAGGGAGGAAAATGCCACTTAAAAGCCACATTTCTGTTCCAAGAGTACCATGATTAATTGCTGTATTCTCACTGCTACATGGAACCCCCAAAAAAATTATAAAATAGACCTTCTCAGCCACTATTAAAATTGTGAGGGAGAAAATTGCCACTTTAAAAAGCCTAATTTCTGTTCATAAGGATCATTAATTATTGCCTGGATCTCACAGCAACATGACCTCAAAACCATTTGACAATGCGAAAAATTCTTAAGATAAAGTGAGTTAATGGAATACGGTTGTTGTAATAAAACCTTGCTGTCTTTTACTAGTCTCCTCACAGGCAAAACCATGCAAAATGAAACTGTTGGGAAAAGAGAATAATAATTGCAGTAAGAATTGATTCATTTTAAAAAACTATTTTTTAAGAGGACCATTTCTGTTTGAAGAGGAATGTGAAGTAGACCGGCAACTAATCGGTGACCCGGCAATTGGGCCACAACACAACAGAGATCCATGCTGATTCATCTTGATGAAGTCCAAAACGATCCACATTCGTGGAAAGCCGGATGCGTTTGTCTGTAATGACTCCTCCAGCTGTGCTGATGGTCCACTCAGATATGACGCGGCTGCTGGGCAGGACAACACCTCTATGGCGTGACGACCAGCTCGGGCCATTCGTCCATTTTGGATACCCAGAGCTATTGGGCCCGGGAAAACACATACAAAAACATCGGTGTTGAGACGCAGATAGTCGTGCACCATGATCTAAGCTGATCTCTGGGGTTTGGAGGGTGTGCCCTGCATGCATGCGTTGGTGAGGTGGTAAACAAAGATTCCCAAAGAGGTCACCCTTATGCTTCTTGCCACCTTGCCTGCTGTTGCCGCTTCCCTACTTGGCATCTACTGCTGCCCACGTCGCTGATGTTGTTCCACCGTGACATTTGGGGAACGTGAAGCAGATGCAACAGATGTCTCCAGTTGATCAATCAGCAAGGCTCCATTTCCTGCATTTTTCTCTCTATTTGGGTGGGTGGAAGGAAAATGCTGAGTTTTTGTTTTTTACCGGGGATCCCGGAGGGTGGCCACCCAGCAACTGTTGTTTATTTTGATGGCCTTAATGCGAGGATCAGTTGGAGGAAATGGAGCATCCAAGCACTCATGTGAGAGATGGAGCCTTTATTCCCCAAACCCCTGGGTCGAGGGGCCCCTAGCAAAAATGATCTTCCTCATCTTCCTCCTCCGCCTCAAATTCGCGCCAACCTCTTGCCATGGCAGGGCCGTCGGTAAAAATCGGTGTCTAGGAATACTCCTCCTCTCCCCTCCTCCTCCTCGCTGCCTCCGGCACAGCTTCAAACACAGCCCTGACTTGCCTGAATGATGCACCCTGAGAGCTGATGCGCCACCCTTTCACTAGCTCGGACCCCGAACCACTGCCTAATGAAGACCGAAAGAAATTTTGAAACTGTCGGGCTTGGATTTGACGGAGAGAAAGGCTCCGTGTCCGCATCTGTGTCCGTCTCCCCCTCCGTCGCTGGCGGGACCTGTTGTTTCAGAGTGCCAATGATCGTTCCAGAACTAAGATCACCACAATGCTCTGCTGACAAGGGCATCGTCCGCACTGACCATTTTGGGGTTTCTTCAAACTGGCAAGGATGGTGCAGAGCTCTTTCACCTGCCTCCACTCTCGGTGGCTCAACACTTCGAGGTCCGCACCGCTGCTTGTCAGGCCATGTGTCACTCGTACTGCGTAATGGCATTGCGCTGCTGCCACAAACGCTGGGGGCATGTGGAGGGTGAATTTTCCCGCGTGTTGCCACGTCAACAAGAGACGGTTGACGGGGGAGGCCGAGCTGACGCTGCAACGCAGCCAGGGGGGGACGAAGCAGGAGTGCGAACGGCGGAAGTGCGAACTTGACTTCGAGCCTTCCCCCACACCAT
>JAODAL010015906.1:0-82320 GCA_025379985.1 Phyllomedusa bahiana
TGAAGACCAAACCAAGCTCCATCTGCTATTTAGCATGGCCAAGTTCAAAAACGCACCCTGCAGCTTGTGCGCTTGAAATAGCTTTTTTTTTAACATGATTCGTCCCAAGTAATTCGGAACGAGTTATTCTTTGCCGAGAAATTCGGCGAAGTGAACTAAACGAATTTCGGGAAATTCGCCCATCTCTAATCACATCATTAAAAGTCAAAACAGATCCAAGCTATTTACCAAGACATTATTTGCTAATTTTGTTTTTACATAGATAATTAGGGTAAGCAACATCATGAATTAATATTTCTTAGTAGCAAGTTAATTTTTCAAGTGTATTAAACTAAATGCATGATAAATGGAAACAAATTGGACATATTACTTTGTACAGGAGACGTTATTGACCTATTCTAAAATGCATTATAGGACCAATTTAAAGGTAGAAGATTCACAGTCATTGATCAGCAGGAACACTAATGTTTTCAACATCAATAAGCGTGTTCATTCCTTCACTGGTAATATTAAGGCTTTTTAGCTTAGTAAAACATGATCACAAACCAGTCAGAATAAAATTACCTAAGAAAATAAATGTGACATAGCTTAAAAGTCAAGGACATTTTTATTGCTAAGGTTTGAGCAAGATATGTTTCATCTTATTTTATAGCCTAATAATACGTGCTGTTATATTTCTCTTCCTGGGTATTTTTGTGCTCAACCTTCACTATAGGGTTTTTCAGAACATTTACTACATAAAATTCTATTTTTGTAATATTGAACCTGGCAAATGTTAATTATTTGGACCTTAATGCTCATATTGCTATTAAAAAACATATATACTTCCTTCTGTATAAAACTTTATACTTCATATTATTTGCTATTTTTATAAAGTCCATTGTGAAACATAGCTCTTTTTCTTAAAGGGATTATCCCAGTGAGGGCATATCAACAGAATAGATGCAGGTTGCCAGAAGAGGACCCACACCTATCCAATAGATATGCCAACTATGTCTGTGATAAGAGACAACCCCTTTAAGGAGACCTTTTTGCTGTTAGCTAGATAATACCTTTTAGATGGTTAAAAAATGAAAAGGGTAGAAAATAATATTTATAAAATGATAGGATAGAAATGGTTACAAATCTACCTGCAATCTACTTGCATTGAACAGTAAGTAACCTCATATAGAGTTTCAAATTCCTTGTGTTGATCTCCAGTCCAGTTCTTCCTGGTCACCAAAACACCATGCTGTCTATTACAAAACATATTTGGACCTTTGCTTGGTAAACAGAACTATTCATTAGGGAGACTGCCTAGCTGTCTAATAAGACTGCAATGTGAAATTACATATTTTCAAGGGGTTGACCAGTCCCCACTGTGAGCAGATATCAGGGTCTCAGAATTTCCACCACAACATCACCATATTGCATTATTATACAGTGCACATTAAGCGTGATTATACAAACTAGATTCTGTATGTCAGAATCTCCTTTGTGGGGAGAGGTGGACATACACAGGTATGGTTATCATTTTCCTTATTATGGTGTAGTAAAAGGGAACATCAGTATCAGTGGTGTAGCGACAAGGGTCGCAGTGGTCGCACTTGCGACTGGGACCCTGACCAAAGAGGGCCCACATGCCCCACTTGCCACACCTCACTGCATCGCTGATCCAATGATGCAGCGCTCACAGCCGCCGCCTGTGTGGTGCATGCAGTGGCTGAGTCAAAGTGTCCAACGTGTCATGCCGCTGCCTGTACTAGGCCCTAAGCCTATCGCTAGACTTGAGGCCTAGTAGACGCCAGAACTGGTATCCTGGAGTGGGTGGCTTGATGACATCAGGCTACCTGCTCCGGATTCAAAGAACGGTGCTCGGCGGGGGAACAGTCAGGAGCTGAGGTATTATTTTTATTTTTTAATAAGGGGAAGAGGGGCAAAATAACCCTGAATGGCCCTAACTACCTACTATAACTGTCTCTAATCACCTACCCTAAGTTGCCATAACTACCTATCCTAAGTGGCCCTAACTACCTGCCATAACTGTCCCTAACCATCTACCCTAAGTGGCCCTAACTACCTACCCTTAGTGGTCTTAACTACTTACCCAAGTGGCCCTAACTACCTACTATAAGGGGCCCTAACTACTTACCAAAGGGCCCTTTCTACCTGCATACCTACCGCAAAGTGCCCTATCTACCTGCCTACCTACTAGAAGGGGTCCTATCTACTTAACTTTCTACTAGAGGGGGCCCTATCTACTTATCTATGAACCAGACGGAAGGTCTATCTGCTTACCTACCTACTAGAAGAAGCCCTATACTGAAAGGCGACTTTACCTACTTAATAGGAAGAGTCTGACACTTATCTGACTAATTTTTAAGGTCTTACTTACCTAAAAGAGGCATCTTCCTATCCGTTTGTCTAATCTGGGGCGGTCTTTTTACTATATGGAGTATGTTTCTTGGGTTAACTTTCACTTAGGAGTCTAACATGTTTGTGTGGTAAATTCTGCAGGGATGAGTTGTGGCTGGATGAAGATGTCATGATGGTCTGGAGTGGATGAAGAAAGAAAAGGGAAAGAGAATGACTCTCATCAGGAAAGATGTAACCTGTGAGTCCCTAAATGTAACTATCCTGTAATCATTTATATAGCTGCAGAACCTGTGTACACTGTTATCTACCACTACATGGTCACTGTATGGTGGTAGTATACAGTGTGAAGAGGCTGTGTACAACTATCTATCACTATATGGTCACTACATGGTGGTAATTGTGGTCTTAGTGTAATGGTTTGTATTCAGTAACAGTACGATGGTATTATTCAGACGGTTAATGGTGGTAAGATGTGGTCTTGACGTGGCGATATCATTTGCTCCTTCCATATTGTTGTTATTGTAATATTGGTCTTGGTGTATTGATTGTGGAGGTAATGCAATCTGATGCTCATGTTACAACCAAGTATTCAAAAAGAAGTGACCATATTTTTCAGAAGTTCATCATAGTTATTGGCATAATAATTCCCCCAAAAATCCCATACAAAATGACATCCATGCACCTGCCTCAGAGCTATCCATTGATTCTTGGAAATGCAGAATTTTTATGAGCTCCTGGATTTGCGACCCATATACAAACTTTTAGCTGCTCCATTTCTCTTCATTACCTTCACAAGCTGTTTTATCAAACCAAGTCTGATGTGCAATGGTGGCAGTGTGACCTTTTCTGTGTCAACCAAAAATTCAGTAATGATTTTTTCCCCCAGTTACCATGTTTTCTCCCAGAGGCCACTGTCTTCTCACCCCTTGTTGATCCTAAACAACAACATCAATGGAACATCAGCAAATTCATAAGTGTAATGTATACTAGCAGTAAACAAATGCTGTTAGCAAAATATATTAATCAGGAGAAAAATAGGTAATGACATCAGCAATATCTCAAAAAACTCGAGCTCCTAGAACAAAGTGGATGTTATTTTGGGAATCAATGGCTCCAGGCACCATGAAATGTATTATTTTTTTTCCCCAGTGCTATTTAACACATTTAACATCCTATTCCATCACATGTTGCCACTAAATCTCTTATCTCTAATATTTCAAATAAAAGATCAATAAAATTCATGAAAATTTCAAGCTATGGTTCCAAACTGTCTATCAGCTATTTTCATCTTATTCTCCTTTAACATCCTAAAGTTCAAGATGGAGAAAACCGAATTCATCATGTTTTCCCCATCTTACTTAAACTGCCTGATAGGCTCCCAGTAAAGAGGTTGTCTCACCATGATCTTTTATAAAGATACAACAAGCTTCAGACTCCCACTTCATGGTTAGGCTGTGGGTGGTTCTATAGCATTATTTACCATATCCGCTATTAGCTATTCCTAGCCGATCCTGTTACAGTGACTTGAGTGCTGGTGGTTTGTAACTGTAGTGCAAAAGACTACAGAGCTCTAAAGGATTAAAGCTTGTCAGTAAGTAATGTAAACAAATGCCTGTCTTGCAGATAAGAAACACAGCAGGGCACAGTAGGGAGGGACAACACCTTCCTGGCCACTGCTACAGCCAATGCAGAGAAAGGTTGTGGCCAGTAACTAGGGAAGCTCTTGTATGAATAGGAGATACAATCTGCTCCTAATTCTGGAGACAAACAAAATCAGAACTACAATGTATTTGGTAATAGTCTTTATTTCCTTTTGCATACATATCGTAAGCTAACCAGTAAAACAGTGATACCCCTTTGACCCACTAATAGATTAATCAAAAACAGTAAATGACTCCATGCTTTTTCCTGATCCACAAATCTGCTGCCTCATGATAACCTTTGATTCTTCTCTGTATTACACACCACACATCCAAGGCCTGAGAACCTCTTACTGACTCCACCTCCAAAAAATTTCTCGAAGCCGCATTCTTGCAAGGGTATGGGCAGACGGTGTCTTGGATACCACAAAGTGTGGTACATATTTGGATATTTTCTGGAATGCAGAAATGTATCCCTATAGCTTCTATTGCCTTTTCAATGCGTTAAACGGATCAAGAATTGACATGTAAATTCTTTTAATGCACCCGTTTAACGAAGAGCAAAAACAGATGTAAAACACATATTGTCTGAACGACAATATGTATTCTACATTGACATCAATGTAATCACACTTGAACATTGTTAAATACGTATTGGGGTCTGTTTTTCGGTATTTAACTCCTTAACGACCGCGCACCGTCTTTGACGGCGGCCGATGCGGGTCATTCGTCTGCAGCGACGTCTTTTGGCGTCTCTGCAGACCTCGGGTTTTGCGGCGCCCGGTGCCGCAATTGCGCTGGGATCGGGGCTGTACTACACAGCCCCGATCCCAGAGCATCTCCTGCAGGCATCGGGGTGCGGAGGAAACCTCCGCAACCCGGTGCTTTAACCCTTTGATTGCGGCGGTGCGTTACCGCAGCGCAATCAAAGGGTTCCCCTGCTCTGTCGGGTGATCGGATCACCCGGTGACCCGACAGAGCCCGGGGAACGGCTGCACAGCCAGCTCTGGGGACCTAGCGTGGCCCCAGAGCTGTCTGTGTATGAATCCAGTGATTAGGACGCACTGTGTGCTGTCCTAATCACTGCCTGTGTCAGACTGACACAGATTAGAATGTATTAGCATATATGAATATGCTATACATTACTAAGTGTAAAAAAAAAAAATAAAAAAATGTAAAACAGTTCTCCCTTCATGGGAGTAAAAAAAAAAAGTACAAAAAACCCCATAAAAAGTGTAAAAAAAAGAATAAAAAAATAAATAATAAAATAAAAATAAATATTTAATAAAAAATAATTGTACATAAATTACACGCACAAAAAAACCTATACATATTTGGTATCCACACGACCGTAATAACCTGTAGAATTAATCTAACAAGTTATTAGGTGTGAAATGTGAATGGTGTAAAAAAAAAAAAAAAAAAAAAATACTGCAATTATTTATAAGTTTACTTAAACTATTCCCCCATAAACGTACAACTTGTCTCGAATAAAACATGGCCTCATACAGCTGCGTCATTGAAAAAATAAAAAAGTTACAACTGTTGAAACGCAAGGAGGCATACACTAAAAAAATGTTCTGGTCAAGTACTTTTCAGGCGTTCGGCTTAAGGGGTTAAAATGTACCCAAAAAGGCATTTAACAAACGCCGTGTGAACATACCCTTTTCAAAAAAGTTCTGACTTACAAATGACTTTCATGAAGTAAATCTTCTTTGCTGCAGTATCATGGAGGAATATAATAATGATAACTATAAAAACAGGAATAGACATATTGAAAGTACATTGATGAATTTTACACTAGTAGAAAAGTAAGAATGTAAGGCCCCAATCACATCATGTTTCCTGCATCCATTTAAGATAACCACCAGGATACCTTTAACAAATAGGGCCATAGAAAACAATAGTGGTAAGTAGCCTCCTTTGACCCTATTTTCCATCCGCACACTCTTTATGTGGCAGACACAAAAGTAACAGTTCCTCTACATTACACATGGGATCCCTTTTTCAAGGTATCCCGAAAGACACTTCCAATGGAGGCAGTAAACATGATTGAATGAGGCCTCACAAATGGAATTGACTACTTATTACTGATCTCCTAATCTGGATTATTAAAAATTAATTGTACTAAAAAGCGACCATACTTTTGTTTAGTTTTATATTCACCCTCTCTATAATTAGTAGCTAAGCTCCATACTTACAGTTGAACAAGGGATTGGCTATGATACAGATGTGGTATAAGTATTAGCAGGAGCATAACTAGAATTCATAGGACCCCATAGCAAAATGATATGTGGCCCCACCACATGATCACAGCAGCATAAGTAGCAATAACTAAAGGTGTAAATAATACCTCCATATGTCCAGCAACCCACATACTCGGAGTTGGAGAGCAGAAATCGAACTAACTACTTGTTCTCTACAAAAAGGAACAATGTCCGTGTACATGAGAGGAGCCCCCTTAAAGAGAACTTGTCACATAGTTTATGCCCCCCTTTCTGAGGCCAGCACAAGCTAGTGACAGACATGCTGTTTACAGCGCTGTGTCCCTTACTCTGTAAGATGCCGGAGTTTTAGTGCAGGTAAGGCTCAAATCTGCAGTTTTCAGCCAGAAAAGAGTCTGTTTTTTCCTACCTCGCCCACCTCACGACTGATTAACCTATTACTTTGAATAGGTAGAAACATGTGAATAACTGTCTGTGGGAGGGACTAGCCTTTGGTGGGCGGGGCTAACACGTGCTCATGAATAAGATCTAAGGAGTAAATGCACTAAAACTACAGCATCTTACAGAATAAGGGACACAGCACTGGAAACAGCATGTCTGACCCTCAGCAAAGATACCATGACCTATGTGACAGGTTCCCTTTAATCTCTGGGCCCTATAGCAGTTGCTTCTACAGCTATAGTTATGCCCATGCATATTAACATCCACCTAGTTCTTTATAGGCAATTATTCTACTCAATTACTTATGTGCTCATCAAATATACTTGAAAATGAATGTAAACATTTGATTACCAGATCAGCAATACTTATAGTATGGTTTTCAGGAACGCATCTGACACAACCCTTGCACGTAGTTAACTAATATTCACTCTTGAACATCCTATTAGGTTGTTATTCCAGTATCACTGATTTAATTATCTGATGCTGAAATATTTTCCCTTCTTAATTAAATCAGCTCATGTAACTTCACTGGTAATTATGAGAGAAGGTTGATGTTGGGGGATGATCACGTAGTGTTCCTCAGTCTGTTCTTAATGAATACATACTTTACTGTGCCATCAGTGGCATTCTGTCAACATGAGGAATGGGATCTTCCCTGCCAGCTAAGATGTACATAATGTACATATGTATTTTGACAACTAAGCAGCTGTCAATCTATAGCAATGTATACTTATACTTGGCTTTTAATCACTAGAGTATAGGTTCACTTTTTAGGAAACATTAGCTTGCTTCCATTTCCTGTCAGTAGGGACCCATGTAGCTAGGACCCAATGAAGTCAGGTTACACCACCTGTCAGAACACAGCCATTATCTGCGGATAGTTGTCCATTCTACAACAATGAAGTCAGGTGGGAGAGATGACCCATGTGCTTTGTGGCATACTACTACTCCCAGATAATGGAGGTTCTGACTACACTTTGGAATAGTTTGTGAGTTGGCAGTTGGATTTGGCACTGCTGCCAATCACTTGTTTATCAGGCCCAACTCCATACTTTTAGTAGCGGCGGTGCGTAGTATTGCAGGTTATGACCGTTTTTATCCTACTCGCGTGAATGGGGCTGAATTGCAATACCATGCACAGCTGCTACTAAAAGACTTTTTCAAATGCAAATCACAAAAGCAAACAGTGATTAGACATTGGGTGACCTAAGAATTTAAAGGGGGTTGCTTCATACCATGTTGTTTTCCATTTACAAGCTCTGGCTCAGGGGTAGGGCAGTGCAGCTATCAAGATAGTTGCCAACAATATGTTGGAACATTAAAGCTCTGCCCAGGAATATCCTAAAAATGATAGGGTCAGTCAAGTACTACCCCTTTCCAATGGCCCTGCTCACCATTTCCTGGACTGTTGGCAACTTTGTATCCCATTTCACTACCACATGGATTATAGAAAAAAATAAAAGGTGGTGAAATGTGCTGCTATGTTTAGATGAAAGGTCCATATCAGGATAGAGGCCAGTAGAATGTGCATGCTCAAAGGCAGCCGTATGTAACAGGATCTGGAACAGTGGAGGACTGCACATGCATGTCTCCCACTGCACTGAGCTAATGATAGATGGCTCCTATAGGAACCAAGGTAAACAGTAAGGACCGCCTAAACAGTAAGACATGATATCTGGACAAGGTGGCATTTTCTATAAAATACTGCATTTTGTGAAATTATGATTGGGGCCTCAGAAGTCATTTCAGATACAATGACTATAATAAGGCCATCCCTCAAAGCATTGAAATCTACAGAATTTCAAATTTAGTGGCGAAATGTATAAATGTGGCTGCACCATTTTTTTGGCCTATCTTGCGCCAAAAAAATTTTGTTGCCCTGTTCTATAGATGTATGAAGTCATACATCCAAATTTGCCACAGTGTGCACTAGACACGACATTTGAATGTGCCAAGAATACGCCAAAGTTTGGTGCAAAACTGCCATACAAAGTTTAACTCATTAAACTTATGCGGCACAATGTTTGACGCATAACACTTTCATTCATACTGTCGTATTATACACTCCTCTATATCGATTTCGAACTGGCGTGTCGGTGCCCAGTTACAAAAATGGGGCCCCATATTTTTAGATTGATGCTAAGGAGAACTCTAAAATTGTGTTCCAAAGCAAAATGTACACTGTAACTGTAAATCATACAACTGTTTTTTGAGTTGGCATCTCTAAAATGTATAAAACAGGCATGCCTTATCTATTTAAACCAAGTTAGTAACACTTTTACTTTATATGTCTGCAAGGGAACAGGGTTAAGAAGATATAGGCCTCGTTCACACGGCTTATTTGGGCACGGATTGGCGCCGTACTCCGCGCCGGATTTGCGCTGCAGTACGATCCCAATCCATCGGAGTCATTACGGTAATCCACTGCTCTCATAGAGAACAGTGGATTCCGTAGCCCCTCCCCGCTCGGCGAATCCGCCGGGCGAGGAGAAACTGACATGCACATTATTTACGGCGCGTACGCGGCGTAAACAATGCATTGTCTATGGGGCCGGGAGCGCTCCGGCCCCGCCCCCGTCCCGACCCTTATTCACGGCGGATTTGTGAGCTCAATACGGCTCACAAATCCGTCGGGAATAAGCTGTGTGAACACGGCCATATAGTATAAAAGGCTCCAGGAGGGAGCTGAAACGTTGCTCTGTGAACATGGGTGAATAAATTATTTACTTTTTTGAACTTTTTTGGAGTGCCGTGGGTTTTCTTGATTTATATATATATATATATATATATATATATATATATATATATATATATATATATTATGACATACTAATCAGAAATTAATTTGATAAAGTACCAAATAGTGGGGAACATGACTCGATTTATTACATGAGAATTTGAGGGTTGAACCTATTTAGACCAACTGTTAAAAGATGAAAGCACAAACATATCCTGCTGCTCCATAAATAATGCTTGAGCTCTGAGCTGTACGTAATCACAGTTACCAGTTATCTGTGAATGGGGCCAAGTCTATTTTACTGTGTTACTTCTGTTTTAAGTGCATACAAATATCTTTGATTTGTAACAAGTGCATATAGGTTAATTAACAAGAAGGAGCCTTTTTGTGTTGAAACAAGACTCCCCAATGCTGTTCACACAGGTGCTGTTAAGAGCTTGTTTAGCTCCGCTGTATAATTATCAAATACCTTTGTGTTCTCAATTTGTTAACAAAGCACTGCCTGCGATTTGCCTAAACCTATAAACTATCATCTGTGATCCACAGCAGCAATTAAGTGACAAGCCCCCTCTCAGTAGACACTTGGCACCACATAAGAGACAGGATGTGAATTTTTGGGAGCCAGTGGAAAATTTTAAAAAAAGTAAATTTTTAACCCTCTTTTCAATAAACTTCAGACAATGAGTATCTTTTAATTATTTTTTTAATTCCAGTGAAAAATCCCTATCCCCACATGCTCAGCTGACACAAGTGCGAAAGCCCACGAGATTGAAAGGGTTAAGTTTCTTGGAATTTTTTTCCCCATTTTTGTAAAATTATCTGCTGTAAGGCCTTGGGGGTTCAGTACTATTAAGGTTGTTTTGTAAAAAATTTTGTGCTGAAAATATTTTTTAATCTTATTCTCTTGCATTTATATTTTTAAACTTTGCATTTTTTGAGGCGGGGTTTTTTTTATTTTTTTTGCTTGCTTTTTACTTATAGTGAATGATTTGTTCCATTCAAAAAAAAGCCCCCCTACCGGCATTGTAAAGCTTTTACAAAGGGTTTGTTGGTTCAATTAAAATTTGGCTATACTCCTTCCTTCTTCCTTCCTTCCAGCTCGGGGTCTTCCGGGTTTGTGAAACGTTACTTCATGGACTCACCACTGCAGTCCGTGGCCCTTCTCTTACATCCCCAAAATCAGAGTGAAAACTCTGAACGGAATTTAAGCTCGGCATGTGATGTGTAGCCAATCAGGCTTACAGCGGTGTCCCCTTTCATAAGGAATGAAAGCCGGGGAACCCCCGGCGGGAAAAGAGGGATGGGGGAAGGGGGTTTTTTTTTTTTTTTTTTGCCAAAAACGTTACTATTTCAATTGTTTAAACCAGCATTTTTTTCCCCCCTTTGAGGAACTTATATTACTAGGGGTTTTAAATCATTGAACATTTGTGTTCCTTTTAATACTAATAGTTTGGGAAATTTAAAAAGTTTTTTTGTGCAAGTCCCCTGCCTTGCCTGGGGACGGCCCAAAAGGAATGTTGGAACGCAAAGGTAAAATTTGTAATCTTGCTAAAAACCCCCCTATACCTGAACGGGAAGGGGGAGTTTTAAAACTGTGGCTCTGTGAAAATGCTTGGTGAAAAAACCATTCAAACTCTATTCATGCTGTTCTTTGTAGCTTTTTTTGGAGCTTATGGTTTTTTTTTTTAAGTCCCATAGGCATACTGTGATCATACCACGAATGCTTTTATCCTAATGGGCCCCCATGATAAACAAACATTTCATACCTTATATGGTTTCTTTTTACTGTATTTAGATTCGTATTATTCCATACATCAAACTCTGACATGTAACACCCAATCAGAGGCATCCATCTGGTAATGGGGATCTTGGATACTTTATTTTTCCAAGACTATTTACATTCTTTCCATTCATGGCATAAGGGAATGTAGCAGAGGGGTCTTCCCCTGCCATTAACTTTAAATGTTTTTTTTAACAATGTAATTTTTTATCTTTATGGAGCTCCACAAAACTAAACATTTACTTTGAAGATTATTTCAATAGTTAAAGGCTATTTTATAGTGTAGTATATGTAATCTAAAACTTGAGTAACTTAGCAAATAATTAAGAGCCGACACTATATATTGCTGCATGCAAACTTATTGGAAGAGCCAAGTACATTGTCATCAACATACCCTAGGGCATAGTGACTCCGGGGGCCACTTTTGAAAAGTTTAGTCTAAAACTCACTCTTTTGCCCTTAGTAACCTATAGGCAAAAAAGTGAGTTTTAGACCTAAACAGTCTAGTGAGATAGATTTTGTACTAAAACAGCTCTGATTTCAGCTCTGAAGCCTTTAGAATAGTGCAGGGACTTCTGGTTTGTAATAATGACTTTTTATTTTTTTATTAAAGTTTTTACAACAACATTTTTAGCAAACAAAACATCATTTTCTTTCAAATACTCTTCAACATGAGGAAATCACAGAGATTAAAAAAAGCATAAAAAAAACCTGTATTCAGAAATAAATGCAAAAAATAAAAATTGTATTAGCCAGGTTTATTGGCCAAAAGGGATCTTTGGGCCTGTGACAACAACTGATTTCCGAGCCGGAAAAAAAAAATCCTTGTAGCAGGGGAGAACAATGGTTTGGAAGTGAATTACCCAATTTCATGGGACCTATCCGTTCCTGTCGCCTACAAGTTCCAAATCCCCATGAAAACTGGGGTCATAATAAATCCAAAGTTTGACATTTACTCCATTAAATTGAATGGGACTCAGTTTAGATGTGGAATTCTTATGGGCTTTTGTGCAAATTATTCATCAGGTGCATAGGGTTTTGAGACTAGTTAACACTTGTCAGCATGAAGGAAAGACTAAATTGAAGAATAAAAGAACGTAATACATTCTTAGATATACTTTCTATATACATTATTCTTTAATTGTGTCTATTTTAAAACATATATATATATATATATTATATTATATATATATATATATATAGTTTGACAGTCCTGAATTATTTTAAAATTTCTTCTTTTTAGGGAAGGGGTAGAAGGTTGTCTTATTGCTTGCTACACACATATAAAACAAAAGTAACATTGAATCACTGGAACACAAGAAAGACAAATGAAAGCACCATCACATATTTTCATTAATGAAATACCATTTACCAATACTCTAAAACTACTCTCACCACAGTGTATTTTAGGACAACAACTCTTAATGTATTAAAACAACCCAGGGCAAAATAATCTGACAAGCCTAATGAAGTACTCTAGGAAAGGCAACAACCTGGTGGATAGCTAGAACTGATACGACCCTTCCTTTTGTACTTTAATGGCTGATTGTATACCTTTGCTACTTTCCTCTGGATTTATGTTTTTTTCTTCCATGAATTATTTAAATACTGCAATTTCCAATCTACAATTACTTTTCAAAGAAGCCGAGATGGGGGAAAATAATCACAATTTAAACTACTAAAACTGCATGACACCAGCAGAAAGCAACACTTCAGACCTGTAGTTAATTCTTTCAAATGTTTCATTCTGTGACTACCTCATTATTTTTTTCTATTCCTTTTCCTCTTAATTTGTGCAGCATGTACATTCATGGTCCGCACCTAGTTACAATCAAGAAGGGCAGCAAACTTTCTTATGTTTAGTAAGCATACTGTTCTGTTTTCAAATGTATGTAATATATAAGCAGAATTACACTATCAATGGGTAAAGCAATTTCTCATTATGTATAAAGCCACAAAATAGTTAGTGGTGGTGTACAGAGATTGTCATGACTTGAATATGTACCTTTATCCAGTGAAGCTTACAATCTAATCTCCCATTTTCAGATATTCATGAATGGAGCCTTTTATTGAATCTATCAGTATATTTTTGGAGTGTAGGAGAAAACCCAAGCAAGCAAAGCGTGAGCAAAATAGGATCTCCACATGATATCCTTCTCAGTGTTCACACGTGAAAGCTCCTTAAGTGGAAGATTATAATCAATTAAGTGGAAGAGCTGCAGAATCATTGCAGTGATGTTCATTAAAGGTCACTGTTTCAAAAACTGTGCCATGTTCTCCCTGCATTGAAGGTATGGTATGGAATATCACGATCGATAGATAGATAGATAGATAGATAGATAGATAGATAGATAGATATTGGATAGATAGATATTGGATTGATAGATAGATATTGGATGGATAGATGGATGGATATTGGATAGATAGATAGATATTGGATGGATAGATAGATAGATATTGGATAGATAGATAAATAGGTAGATAGATAGATAGATAGATAGATTAGCCACCTGCCTAATATTGTGTAGTTCTCCCTTGTGCTGTCTTGGTACCAATTGGTATCTGCCATTATATGCATATGTGCATGAGTGTGTTTATACTGTATTACTAGGGGTTAGCCCATCTCTGGATGGTGACTGTAGTAGAAAATGCATCAATTTAAGGACAGCGTTCTTGTCCCAGGACAATGACTGCAATTTCTATATATAAATATCCTTCTGTAACACTGCTGAGGGCAGAGCACAGGGCACAGTGGATGGCTTCTCTACCCCACCTTCCTGCTTGGTATTACCCATATCACGTTTTACATTCCTGTACAGCAATTTAAAGTAGGCAATAACTGTTAGTGTACAGTTACAGTATAAATAATTAGGTATCAAGTCCCCCTATATTGACTCACATATATAAATGCCTCAGCATGTCATGTGGTCAACCAAGTGGCATTATTCCCACTACAGACTGATCCAAGGCATCTATCTATCGATAACAATATATAATATTAGATAAAGTGTGTAGCCCCACACTTTCTTTAGTAAGGTAATGTACTTTTCATCTCAGTGAAAACTAAACATGTCTAAATATTTAATCAGGGAACTATGAGTTTATGGACAAAAGTAACACCTGAAAGCAACTCAGCTAGAAAGACTCTACTTTTTAATACTGTAAGTCAGTTGCATTTCTGTTGTAGTTCTAAAGGGGAAATGTGTAGAGTATAGACTACACAAGCCCAGAAAACAAGGGGCAGATATAGGATTGAGGTGAAAGACCAACAGCAAATATTGTATTTTTTGGTTATGCAGCTCCACCAACACCTCCACATTATATGGACCATACCATCAACCTGAGAAGGAAAGTAAAAGTGGGATACAAAGACAATTTATCACATGGACCGGTGGTGCTTTCCTAGTCAGGGAAAAGTGTATGGTACTTCTGCAGACAACAATATGACTATATATACCATCATATAATGACCACATAGTAGTAAGGCACCGGCTGTATACAGTCAGTTCTTGGTATTTTACCCTGTAATTTCATCAATGCTGTATTCTTGTGTAGTCACACACACAGAATAGATGACAAAGAGACTGTGTCTGCTCCCCTGACATGTCTAGCAAATACTTATATTATTCATGAAATAACAGTTTTGGAGAACCTTGACTTAGAATTCTACTACTGATTGATTCTAAATCAAATGACAGCTGCAGTCCACTAGATTGCAGATTACTCAATCTATGGGTTTCCATTGCAGCTCTAGCTCTATAGCTAGAATCAATTAGTTGCATTAGAAAAAGTTTCCATATAAATCAGACTTAATTTATACATTTTAGGAGGAATAACAGAGAAGCATTACAACCAGGAGTTTTAAGTATATATTCTCTAGAACTGTTAGCTAATGGTTAATTCAAATATTTATAAATCCAATGTCTTGATGAAGACATCTTCTCTGATTGTAGATGTGTACTTTCTTTTCTTCTCACCTAGCCCCTTGCTTCTATAGCGATTCACGAGCCTCTATAGTAACACCCCAAAATTAATCCAGGTCCCAGACCAGTTGCCAAGCAAGATATATACCCCAGATCCAAAAAATAATAGCA
Source organism: Phyllomedusa bahiana (assembly GCA_025379985.1). Classification (NCBI taxonomy): domain Eukaryota; kingdom Metazoa; phylum Chordata; class Amphibia; order Anura; family Hylidae; genus Phyllomedusa; species Phyllomedusa bahiana. The sequence goes on from JAODAL010015906.1 coordinate 15,273, forward strand.
CAAATCATTTCTATAGCTGTTAAAGACTAAAGTATGCTATGAAAGAATGGAAATACAGGGCCATATGTATGAAAACTGTCTTGGTCTAAAACTCACTTTGTTGCCCATAGCAGCCAATCACAGTGCCTCTTTCATTTCATATAGTGCTCTGAAAAAATGAGAGAGGTGCTCTGATTGGTTGCTATGGGCAACAAAGTGAATTTTAGACCTAGACAGTTTTCATACATGTGGCCCATAATGTTTACCATATGCTTAGACTAAGAACTTTGGGCCTGATTTATAAAAACTGTCTAACAGTAAGACTGTCTTAGTTGCCCATAGCAACCAATCAGGGCTTAGCTTTCATTTCTCCACAGCTGTTTCAAAAATAAAAGCTGACCTTTGATTGGTTGCCATGGGCAACTAGGAGAGTCTTATGTTAGACAGTTTTGATAAATAAGGCCCAGTATATCTCTATGAATATATATTATGACTGAGGATAGAGTGAAAGCATGGTTGGTCTGTTAGGCACAGTAAAAGCATTGTGGGCTTCATGTATGAAACCTAGGGCAGGAAGGAACTTGTCTAGGGCAACCTTTTAAAACTCAACTTTTATTTTTTAAAGCAGGTCTCAAAATCAGTGCAGTGGTCAATTTGGTTAATACTCCTTTTTTCCATATATTATTATCCCTGCTATTAGACCTTTACATTGTTTTTTAGACTTAAGTTATTTTCTTTTTTACCATCCCCATTATTATATGCGCTATTAACATAATATGTTGCACTGGACAATACAGTTAAAAAACTGAATGAAACCATAAATATACAATTACAAGTAGATTGATCAATGTACCAAAAACAGTAACAAACATGGAAGTAACAAGATGACAGACACTTGAATGTCCAGTTAAACAAAAATATTTCTACCTTATATTTTAACATTTCCTAACTTTTTTACAGAACTTTAATATATTTATGAGAATATTCCAAATTCTTGGCTTAAAAGCAAATTATTCATGTGACTAATGTGGAAACATTATTAGGCCTCCTTCACAACACAAAACACCGCACAACGCACACGACACACGCAAACGCCACCGCACACAGCACACACCACACACACCACACACACCACACCCCACACACACACACACTTTTTCCATGGTGTTTTGCTGGCTCTAAAAACACTTCAAGAGCTGCTGCATTTTTTGTGCTACATTTACTTTGTTAGGAGTTTCTAGTGTTGTTTTCACAAAATAATGTATTTAACTACAAGTGTTTTTGGGTGGTTTCCTCTGTTGCTTCTTCCCTGTAACAAATCATGTGATCCAAAGATTAGGTGATTTAATAATTCGTCTCTGAATCATATTGTTGGTAGTGTTAAAAAAATGATAAAAAAACAGAGCAAAAAATGCAACACACATTCATTATTTTTAAGCAGAAAAGAAAAACTATGCAGGTTTATGGAAGAAGAACATCAGGAACTATTAGAAATGGCATAACAATAGCATACTGTGATTGGAAAAAAAACTGTCACTGGCCCCAAGATTGCAAAACTGCAGACATTTTGTTTTTCAAAAAAAGCAGTATATTTTTTATTTTTACAAAATGCAATGTGTGACACCAGTCGTCTTTAAATATTTTCTTATAACAAGAGTTTCAGTGTTTTCAGCCAGCATAGTTCTGATTATAATGATAAGGGCATAACATATATAGAAAACAAAAAAAAATTAATGCTAAAATATTGTAAACACATAAAATAAATGTAGCATTTTGTCTAAATAATGCAATGACGAATTAAATATGGAATGACTGACCAAACATTTCAAATGAATCTGTGATCATTCTTATTTGTTACCTCTCTGAAAGGTTATTTCAATGTGTGAGATTCAGAGTGTGTGCACAGGTCTACTCAGTAAAATGAGAATCCATCAATAATTAATTGTTCTAATGTGCTTATGTGAATAAACCTTTCAGCCATGAAATGGACATTTTACATTTGGTTCCTTTCCAACAAAATGTGGAACATTTAATGAAACAATAGTATTTACTGGAACCATAATCATATAACAAGAGAAATACATGCATGACTATAAACATTGCTATATAAAATAATTGCATTAAACATGTGTATGCAGCCTAGCAAACATAATTTGATTTTTGTAAGAAAATGAGTCACAATTTAATTTAGAAAAAAATATTCACTTTCTGAAATGGAATTAGGATGAAAACACCATGTATCTGGTAGCCTAGTAGTATCAACTAGTATCAGAAATCCCTGCAAATTCAACATAGAAACAAACAAGATAAATAAAAGCTGTGTGAATATATTCATATTTATGATTGGAACCACAGCCTTAAGATATTTCACATGCACTCTTGTTGGACACATGGTAGAAATATACACACAATATTTCAGATAAGACCCTTCAGCATTTCTAGTAAAACCCTCTTCACATAATATACTATTAGCCGTGATCAGAGGCTTCAATGTCAAGCTGGAAATTTTTAGTGGTTAAGGTACATTGGAGGACTGAATTCTTATTTCTCCACAATCCCTCAGGAAAAAAAATGCATGGCACAAGTAACAAGTCTGTTATTTCCTTTCCAAACAGTTTATATAGAAAAATGTGATGTGTGCTGTCTAGAAGCTATTTAGGTATCTGTTTGTTTGAGGAGGTCCTGCTTTTTACAGAACAACCAGAAGATGGCATGCTCTCTACATTGATTGAGTTGTGTCATGGCATTTAAGAGTTATCAAGTTTTTCAGCTACAAATTAACCAATACAGAAATAAAAAAATAAAAAATCATTAACTGCTCTAGTTGCTAGGACAAAATATATCTGTATACATTACACTTTTATGCTATGATATTCTAAAATAGCAAATACATATAGATAAATAATTGTATGATATAACCAAGAAACCTATAAGTTAACTTGACAAGTTTTCTCTTGTCGCCATCAATGGGTTACAGGTCTAGTTCACCTAATTTTTTTCATTTCATAATTTGTGCATTATAATAACTCACTGTTCAGATCACGGTTTAAAGGAAATGTCATCAAAAATGACTTATTGCTTAACTCACGTTTTTATGTTAAACAAATTTGTAGGAATTTTTATTTTTTTTTCATTTTCCATATCACTTTCAATATTTTTTAATAATTCTTAAGTCCTGCAGTTTTCACTTTGGCCACTAGGTCCAATAATCGTCTGACATTTCCTGCTCTGTAGAGAAAGATTTTCAGTCATCTGCTCATTGTCAGTACAAGCAGGATTAAACTGAAAGGAGACACCAATGTGTATAGATAACACAGGATCTACCAGTCACAAGAGGAGATAGTCACAGTCCACCCCCTCCCCTCCCTACACACTGACTTCTTCTCAGGTCACAGAGCATGACTAGAAAACTCTCCTATAGAAGTCAATGGGTCAAAGTCAGTCTCAAGGCTCCTATGTGCATGTAGCTGCTGTAAAGCATCTCTCTGACTGCTGTTAAAGCAATGCAAGCAAGAATGCTGCCCTCACAATCATATGAATTGATAAATCTACAATCAGAAAATAAAAACAGCCAAGAAGAAAGGAATATGTATCAGGGTTTTGCGTTAATAACTAAAAAAATATTGGCAACTAATGTTCACATATCAGGGAATAATGAGTTAATAAATGGGAGCCTCACATTAAAGGCCCTAATCGGTTACCCATTGAAGAATTGTTACAAAAGATATCTTTTCAATTTAGCAAGAGGATTACATGAAAAGGCCTCTGATTTTGTCACACAGTGACACAGTGATTCACAAGCGGTGGACACCACCACTACATCCTCAGCCACCCCATGCATATGCCCCAACTCTCATATTCTCTGGCTGCTGCACTACCACCTGTGTATAATCCCCAGATATGCTTGTCCTTAGTAATTTAAGGCTCAGTGCACACCACCAATTTCTCTGCATTCTCTGTTATATTTAAAGATCCCTCCCATCCACAAGTTAATGTACTGGCATATGTGCTTTGTGATTCCTTGGTTCTGACCCAGTTTGGTTTGTGACTACTCTTTCTTTGCTGCTCTCCCAGTCTTTTAATTCTCCAAGACCATACACTGCCTTCCCCGACCCATGCATGTATACTGTTATCACCGTACTCCTCCTCCCTTGACATTATGGCTGTCCAACCACATCTATTACAAGATCTTTTTGTACTGCATTAAAGAGTGTTCCCTGCTGCTACTGGAGACTCTTATAAGACCGGATCCTTGTAGAGGGTTTAATGGATGGGGACCAAGGGCATCTTAATGGGGTTTTCTCACTACATTAATTCATCTTACCTCAGTCCTGTTTTCTTGGTTTCATTTTGAATTGAGGGGCGTGTTTACTGGCTTCCACTAGGTTGCAGTAGAAGCCAGGTCTGTAACTATAGCAACCAGTGCTGGCAATCTCTCAGGATAGATCAAACATGTCTGTAGCTATAGCGACACAAGAGGGGATGTCTCAGAATAGGTAGGACACTGTTAATGGACACATATTGCAAAGTGACTTGTTTTTGCAAAATCTTTAACATAAAAAGCAATCCTTGTAGTGAGACAACCTCTTTAAGCTTCGCTTCTTGGCATAGTCATTTACCAAATCCATATGTAGCTAGAGGATTTACCTTTACCTACAGATGGGACTTGTTACAGATTTCTTTTAACCTGTGGTGCTCCTGCAGGTGAATTTCAGCCAAATGTCCCCCACAGATTACAGCTGATTACTGAAAGTTCCAGCACCATGGCACCTTAAGATGTTACAAAACTCTTCTAACTACATAAACTCAGTAGATTTACCTGTCTTTGCATGTTGTGTATGAATTAAAACAATTGGTAGTGAAATAGTAAATTATAACAAATTGCAAAATAAAAAGTTACATCATGTTCTAATGTATTTGTATTTCAGCTCCTTAGCATTTAATTGCTGGGGTACCATGGTGTAGCAGCCACAATTGGGCAAAACTGCGGTCCCCAATGATCACACAAGTTTGCCAGTAATATCACAACTGTGATTTCTTCCACATGTGGCTGCCACTTGGGCCTCGTTCACACGGCTTATTTTGGGACTGATTTCAGCCGTACTGCGCGTCGTATTTGAACTCCAATACGGCTGAAATCAGTCCCAGGCATTATGGTAATCCACAGTTCTCATAGAGAACTATGGATTTCATCACCTCTACCCGCTCGGCGAATACGCCGAGCGGGGAGAAAATGACATGCACATTATTTACGGCGTGTACGCACCGTGAATAATGCATGTCTATGGGGACGGCGAGCTGCCGGCCCCCTGCCCTGCCCCCGCTGCACGGCAGCCGGCGTAATTGCGGGGCGAAATCCGTCCCCGCAATTACGTCGGCAATAAGCCGTGTGAACATTGCCTTAGTGAGTCCCTGGCTTCAAGATCTTGCTGTTAATATAGCATTATTAGTTAATTCAAACCTATATAGAACTAATTTTATCTCAGCTGAGAGCTGAATATAAATGCATCCAGTCTAGACAATCCTCTGTGAGCAAGCATACTGGATTTAGTTGTAGCAATCTGTAAGCTCAACAGTCCTGATTCCTATCTAGGAGTCTGTCAATCGTTTACATGGACCATTGCACAGCTTTTGGTTTTTTTTTAATACTTTTTTTGACAACTTATACTTGGGTCTGTCATGACAATGTATGTATATTATAGATATGGTGATAGAAAGGATAATCTGTCATAAAAGTAAGCAACCTGAAAATTCCAGGGTTGAAAATGCTTTCAGTATTGTACATTTTCTACAGAGTGTGTATATATATTTATAAATGACATGTGATGTTAACCTCTCCTTTACCACCTTATAAGATATGAAAATATGCCTTTATTTTTACTGCAACCCAAATCAATAAGACAATGACTTCAGAGTCCTTATTGTTATGTCTTTTGCAGAGTGAGGTTAAAGCAGTGATACAAAGGGTAAACTTCAAAGTCTTAAAAAGAGACTTGAATTAAGTAGCAGGTCGTATACATCTTTATGGAATGCACTGTATGGTAGTCTGTTATCTAAATGCCAAAACCACTCTCAAAATGTCACCATTGAAAATAGCAAGAAAAGACTGGAAATGATTTCCCATTTCAAGGAAGCTGGCTCATATAAGTGTTACATTATCTGGATTTACATATTACCAAAAATAAAATATAATGGTAGATTATAATAATCAAATAACGGCATGATGTGGTGTGCAAGAATAGCAAGCTAAAGAAGCAATAATCAGAGCAGCTATTATTAACAAACTACAATAAACTGAAATTTGAAAAAAAAAAATTGGCACAGAATTTGCTCAATACTAATGGAGTTAAATTAAATAATTAACTGATTCCATCATAGACATGACACGTTATAGGTCAGCATGTACATTACTTAAGCTCATTCACTCTTATCATCTTCCCTGAAACTAATTTACTAAAACTTTTGAATTGGAAAACTGTCTTTGTTGCCCATAGTAACCAATCAGTGCTCAGCTTTCATTGTTTTAACTGCTCTGGATAAATGAAAGCTAAATGACAGTCTTATTAGTGGACAGGTTTGATAAATGAGGCCCACTGTGTCGACTGGACCAGATCTCTTAGATTGACAGAAACCTGCACCACTTGCGCCACTCTTGAAATATGCAAGCAATATTATTCAATGTCTTTTTTCGGACTATGGATCTTTGACACCTGTAGTAGGCAATTTACATCTACCTTCTAACTTATCTAACCCCTTATTTTTGGGTACACCACTTGACCTACCTTATCTGATCAGCCAGACTTTAAATACTTTAGGCCTTATTTATGAAAACTGTCTAGGTGTAAGACTTGCATTGTTGCCCATAGCAACCAATCAGCGGTCCCCTTTAATTTTTTTCAGAGCACTATATGAAATTAAAGGGGGGCTCTGATTGGTTGCTATTGGCAACAAAGAAAATCTTACACCTAGACAGTTTTCATACATGAGGTCCTTAGTTTTTAAAAGTTTATGTCAGTCTTTCCTAGGCCTGTTCATGGTCCAGCTCAGGCCCTGCTATACCTTCAGCTGTAGCCCTACAAGAAAACTCTATAACAATAATGTTTTTATAGAACTTGTTCTCCTTTTGAGACCTTGTGCACATTCAAATATATTGACATACTACCCCATTTTACAGTCCTTGGACAACATTAAGCCTACTTTTCAAACTACGGTAGCTGGGAAAGGAACAAGATCCACTCTTTCTCCTTTTCTAATTGGACTAAAATATTCCTCTTATTCACAAATTCTCTATTCTATCCAAGGCACAGGGAACAAATTCTAACATTCTAATTATATGTTATTCCACTTCACATGCTTTATTTAAAGGGATGTTCACAAAAAGCAAAGTCTACTGAACCGGTCGGCTGTCAGCTAGCTGCAAGTCAACCATGCATGAAAATAAGGAGGGCGGCGCATGTAGTCTTCCTCCTCTTTTACTTCTATGGGAATTCGGAAAATAGCCGAGTGTGTGCTCGGCTATATTCGGGAGCTGCCATAGAAGGACTCTATGCCTTTATTAGGCCTCTGGCAAGATATTGATATTACTTTACACTGTTATGCAATATATTACTATTAAAGAATTGTATAAAAGCAATTGTACCCTCTAATGGTCAATTACCCTATAAGTGTAAACATTTTTTTTTAATTAAATGTATATATATTATATATATATATATTAATATTATAAAATATTTTATATATATATATATATATATATATATATATTTTTAAAACGTATTGAAAGTTCAAAACACTCTATTTCTGTTATTTTACAAATAAGAAAAAAAACAATGAAATTGCTTCCGTCTAAATCAGGGGTGTCAAACTCGTTTTCACCGGGGGCCACATCAGCCTCACGACATACCTTAAAGGGCCGACATAATTTTAGAACTACTTGTAGGTAGATAAGTGGCTATAAAGCCCCCTGTAGATGACAGTTATATCTGCCCATGTAGGTAGATAGGTATTTTTGCCCCCTGTAGCCAGATAGTAATATGCCCTCTGCAGCCAGGTAATATGCCCCATATAAAAAAGGGAGATGCCCCACATAACCCCCCGGTAGCCAGGGAGATGCCCTATAGTCCCCAGTAGCCATGTAGATGCCCCCTTTTAGTCCGCCAGTAACCAGGCGAATGGCCCATAGTCTGCCAGTAGCCAGGCAGATGCCAAAAGTCCGCCAGTACCAGGCAGAAAGCCCCATAGTCCCCCAGTAGCCAGGCAGATGCCCCATAGTCCCCCAGTAGCCATGCAGATGCCCCATAGTCCCCCAGTAGCCATGCAGATGCCCCCATAGTCCCCCAGTAGCCATGGAGATGCCCTATAGTCCCCCAGTAGCCATGGAGATGCCCCATAGTCCCCCAGTAGCCAGGCAGATGCCCCATAGTCCCCAGTAGCCAGGCAGATGCCCCAGAAGACCCCCTCAGTAGCCAGGCAGATGCCCCAGTAGCCCGGCAGATGCCCCATAGTCCCCCAGTAGCCAGGCAGAGTCCCAGTAGCCAGGCAGATGTCCCCAGTAGCCCCCTCAGAAACCAGCAGATGGGCCCCAGTAAACCAGGCAGATGCCCCAGTAGCCCCCTCAGTAGCCAGGCAAAATGCCCCTTAGCCCCCTCAGTAGCCAGGCAAAATGCCCCAAATAGCCAGGCAGATGCCCCAGTAGCCCACTCAGTAGCCAGGCAGATGCCCCATAGCCCCCCTCAGTAGCCAGGCAAATGCCCCAGTAGCCAGGCAGATGCCTCAGTTGCCCCCCCAGTAGCCTGGGTGATGCCCCAGTAGTCCCCTCAGTAACCAGGCAGATGCCCCAGTAGCCAGGCAGATGCCTCCAGTAGCCCCTCATAGCCAGGCAGATGCCCCAGTTGTCCCCTCAGTAGCCAGACAGATGCCCCAGTAGCCAGGCAGATGCCCCAGTAGCCAGGCCGATGCCCCAGTAGTCCCCTCAGTAGCCAGGCAGATGCCACAGTAGTCCCATCAGTAGCCAGGCAGATGTCCCAGTAGCCAGGCAGATGTCCCAGTAGCCCCTCAGAAGCCAGGCAGATGCCCCAGTAGCCAGGAAGATGCCAAAGTAGCCCCCTCAGTAGCCAAGCAGATGCCCCATAGCCCCCCCCAGTAGCCAGGCAGTTGCCCCAGTAGCCAGGCAGATGCCCCAGAGCCCACTCAGTAGCCAGGCAGATGCCCATACCCCCCAGTAGCCAGGCAAAAAGCCCCAGTACCAGGCCCGATGCCTCAGTAGCCCCCTCAGTAGCCAGGCAGATGCCCCAGTAGTCCCCTCAGTAGCCAGGCAGATGCCCCAGTAGCCAGGCAGATGCCTCAGTAGCCCCCCCATAGCAGGCAAGATGCCCCCGTATCCCCTCAGTAGCCAGGCAGATGCCCCCGTAGCCAGGCAGATGCCCCAGTAGCCAGGCCGATGCCCCAGTAGTCCCCACAGTAGCCAGGCAGATGCCACAGTAGTCCCATTTAATAGCCAGGCAGATGCCCCAGTAGCCAGGCAGATGCCCCAAATAGCCCCCGGAGCCAGGCAGATGCCCCCTAGCCCCCCCAGTAGCCAGGCAGATGCCCCAGTAGCCAGGGAGCTGCCTCAGTAGCCCCCTCAGGAGCCAGGCAGATGCCCCAGTAGTCCCCTCAGTAGCCAGGCAGATTCCCCAGTAGCCCGGCAGATGCCCCAGTAACCCCCTCAGTAGCCAGGCAGAATGCCCCAGTAGCCAGGCAGATGCCCCAGTAGCCCCTCAGTAGCCAGGCAGATTCCCCATAAGCCCCTCTAGTAGCCAGGCAAATGCCCCAGTAGCCATGCAGAACCTCAGTACCCCCCCATAGCCAGGCAGATGCCCCAGTTTCCCCCTCAGTAGCCAGGCAGATGCCCCAGTTTGCCAGGCAAATGCCCCAGTAGTCCCCTCAGTAGCCAGGCAGAAGCCACAAGTCCCCTCAGTAGCCAGGCAGATGCCCCAGTAGCCCCTCCAGTAGCCACTCAGATGCCCCCTTAGCCCCCTCAGTCGCCAGGCAGATGCCCCATAGCCCCCTCAATAGCCAGGCAGATGCCACAGTAGCCAGGCAGATGCCCCAGTAGCCCCCTCAGTAGCCAGGCAGATGCCACCGTAGCCAGGCAGATGCCCCATAGCCCCCGCAGGAGCCAGGCAGATGCCCCCGTACCCGGCAGATGCCCCAGTAGCCCCCTCCAGTAGCCAGGCAGATGCCCCAGTAGCCAGGCAGATGCCCCAGGGATGCCCCCTCAGTAGCCAGGCAGTTTCCCAAAAGCTCCCTCAGTAGCCAGGCAGATGCCCAGTAGCCCCTCAGTAGACCAGGCAGATGCCCCAAGTAGCCAGGCAGATGCCCCAGCCCAGTAGCCAGGCAGATGCCCCCGTAGCCCCCTCAGTAGCCAGACAGATGCCCCAGTAGCCAGGCAGCTGCCCCAGTAGCCCCCTCAGTAGCCAGGCAGATGCCCCAGTAGCCATCGCAGATGCCCCAGTAGCCCCCTCAGTAGCCAGGCAGATCCCCATTCCCCCTCATTTGCCAGGTAGATGCCCCAGTAGCCAGGCAGATGCCCCAGTAGCCCCCTCAGTAGCCAGGCAGATGCCGCAGTAGTCCCCTCAGTAGCCAGGCAAATGCCCCACAGCCCCCTCAGTAGCCAGGCAGCTGCCCCTGTAGCCAGGCAGATGCCCCAGTAGCCCCCTCAGTAGCCAGGCAGATGCCACTGTAGCCCCTCAGTAGCCAGGCAGATGCCCCCGTAGCCCGGCAGATGCCTCAGTAGCCCCTCGTAGCCAGGCAATCCCCCAGTAGTCCCCTCAGTAGCCAGGAGATTCCCCGTAGCCAGGCAGATGCCCAGTAGCCCCCTCAGTAGCCAGGCAGATGCCCCAGTTAACCCCACAGTAGCCAGGCAGATGCCCCAGTAGCCAGGCAGATGCCCCATAAATCCCCTCAGTAGCCAGCAGATGCCCCAGTAGTCCCCTCAGTAGCCCGGCAAGATGCCCCAGTAGCCCCCTCAAATAGCCAGGCAAAATGCCCCAGTAGCCCCCTCAGTAGCCAGGAAGATGCCCCCTAAACCCCCTCAATAGCAGGCAGATGCCCCAGTAGCCAGGCAGATTTCCCCAGTAGCCCCCTCAGTAGCCAGGCAGATGCTCCCTCAGTAGCCAGGCAGATGCCCCAGTACCCCCTCAGTAGCCAGGCAGATGCCCCAGTAGCCAGGCAGATGCCCCCAGTAGCCCCCTCAGTAGCCAGGCAGATGCCCCACATAGCCAAACAGATGCCCCGGTAGCCCCCTCAGTAGCCAGGCAGATGCCCCAGTAGCCCCCTCAGTAGCCAGGCAGAGCCCCATAGCTCCCTCAGTAGCAGGCAGATGCCCCAGTGGCCCCCTCAGTAGCCAGGCAGATGCCCCAGTAGCCAGGCAGATGCCCCATAGCCCCCTGAGTAGCCAGGCAGATGCCCCAGGAGCCCCCTCAGTAGCCAGACAGATGCCCCAGTACCAGGCAGATGCCCCCGTAGCTCCCTCAGTCGCCTGGCAGTCGCCCCAGTAGCCAGGCAAATGCCCCATAGCCCCCTCAGCAGCCAGGCAGATGCCCCATAGCCCCCTCAGTAGCCAGGCAGATGCCCCCTAATGACTATAAAATTAAAAAACAGCTACGTACCTCGTGTCCGTGCAGCGCGGTCCAGTCCGGTTCGGGAGCTGTGTATGGTGTAAGCGGCGTGACGTCACGCCGCTTACGCCCGCACGCAGCTCCCAGAGATCTCCTCGGCGGCAGAGGCTGCCGGCGAGGAGACCTAGCGTCACAGGGGGCGTGAGCAAAGCGGCGTGTCACGCCCCCTGCGACGCCCTATGTACAGCGCTCACCAAGCGTTCTACATACAAAGGGTGAAGGTGGGAGGGAAACGATCCCTCCTGCCTTCTCCCTGTACTGACTGACTGACTCTGCACAGCTGTGGTAAAACAGCTGTGCGGAGTCAGGGAGATCGCGGGCCGCAAAACACAAGGCCGCGGGCCGGATGTGGCCCACGGGTCTTGTGTTTGACAGCTGTGGTCTAAATGGTGCATATTTTGGCCTGGAAAATACAATGGGCGACATGTCCCATTAGGGCTGCGCCATATTTTATGTGTATATTTTTGCCAAAAAACTGTTTACGCCCTATTCTCTATATAAATGAACTGTAGTACACCCAGGGGCGTTGCTAGGGTCTTAAAACATTCGGGGCACGGGCCCTTTGTTAGCGGTGAGTGTAAGGAACAGCCGCTGTCCGCTACGCATAGAGTGGGCTCAGCGTGTGAGCCCGCTTTATACATCCTTCATGCCATTTAGATGTTCAGGCACATCCATATGCATGACGGGGATAATTAAACCCCGCCGCTAGCTTCCAGCAGCAGAGACCTCTGCCTCTTGACTCCCTTGCTGATGGTATCCGACCACATACCCCATCCTCCCAGCCCACGGCCTACAGCATTTTGGGCAATATATGTTTTTTGATCACCTTGTATTCCAAATTTTATGAGGCAAAGTGTATAAAAAATCCTGGTAGTGTTTTTTAAATTTTTTTTACAGCACTTACTGTGGGGCATAAACACGATTACAGCAATACCCAATTCATACCATTCTAATAGCCAGTGGGATGAACAAAAAATGTTTTTTTTTTTTAAAACAAAAAATTTGTAGCCGTGTTCATGGAGGGGGTAAAATATCAGTTTTATAGCACTGGGTTGATACGCACACGGTGATGCCAAATATGTGTACTTTTTTTTTACAATTTTTTCATTCACAAGCATTTGTAATGGGGAAAAGGTTATATGTGTGTTTTTTTATTTGTTTTTTTTTTACACTTATTATTTGCTTGACCACTTTAATACATCAGACTTATCTCATGCAGATGGCCCTACCCAGCTGTTACACACAGGAACAGTATTAACACAAATGTAACACACAGGTAAATACTGGACATGTGTATTTTACTTATATATATATTTATATACACACTACACCACTATATATATATATATATATATATTTTTTATATTATATATATATATATATATACACACACACATACACTCACGTGTACTTAAACACAGGGACAGTATATACTCAAATATAAACCCCAGATAAGTATTATACATGTATATACTGTACATGTGTGTGGTGTGTGTATATATATATATATATAGTGGTGTGTATATAAATATATATATATACTGTAATATACACACAGGAACAGTATATACACATGTCCAGTATTTACCTGTGTGTTACATGTGTGTATATACTGTCCCTATGTGTATGTATCTAGTATTATACTGTACCTCTGTGACACAGGTCCAGTATATGGAGATAGACATATGAGGTGGGGCATAGCGCTCCATCCTGCCTCAGGACATACCTTATGCAGGGTCACTGGGGTCTTAGAAGCTCCTGGGCTGTTTAGGCAGCTCTGGAATTGAGGAAACAAAACTTTTTTGGTTTTCCATGGGGGGGCCAATCTTGAAACCGTCAAAAGCAGGGGGGAACCCTTGCTTTTGGTGCTTAGCCCCGGGGGGGAGGGCGTGCGGGAGACAAAAGGGGGGGGGGCTGCTCTCACTGCTCCCTGAAGGGGTAATTCTGGAGGGGGGGAGTTCTCACTGCACGAGCAAGGAGTTAGGGGGACTATTCTTCGGGGCAAAGGCTTTAATGGGGTTCTCCCCCCGAAGATTTGCCTATACCCCCTTACACCAAAAAGGGGCATTATATGCCGGGCTTTAACATTTCATGCGTCTAAATAACGCAAAAATATCTGCAATAATGCTATGGCCCCTAATTTTTTTTATCTATGCCCCAAATTTAAAAAAAAAAAATTTTTGCAAGTATACCAAGGGCCCAATTTTTAAAGGGATCTTTCATTCGGTGCTTTTACACTTTTTTAATGGCCTTAAAATGCTGGGGGCCCCCCCTTTTCTGCATGCCCCCCATTAGTTATTTTACATATATGAACCTTGCTTAAAACAAAAAAATATTTTGCACGGGCAAAAAAACAGAGCTTTCTCTTTAAAATGTAATAATCGGGATAAATTAAAAATAAAAAATTTGCAAATTTGTCCCCAAAGTACTTTTTTTGCTCATGTTTTTTTGTTCTGATAAATGGGGATTACATTACAATTACTTTTTCCCCATCCCTTTTTTTCCTTCTCTGTGGGAACCTTTTCTCGGGGTTAATTGTGAAAAGGGAAAAGCTTTCCCTAAAACAAAAAAATTTTTATTTTTTTTGAAACAAAATTTTAACATGCAAGGGACTCTATGAAAGGCAAATATGGAGGGAAATTTTTTGGGACTAAATTGGATTGTGAAGCGTTATATTAAGGAAAAAAACGTACTGAAAGGGAAAAATGTTTCCCTTGTTAAAGGGGAAACGGGGTTAAACGGGGAACTATGAAAGATTTGTTGTAGTAGAATATCACCATTCTTAAATACTCCAAACGGTAACAACGGGATTTTTGGGTTTGTTTATGTGGTCTTTATGGGAAAGGTGCAAGTTAAAAGGGTTTATGTGGTATTTCCCGATTCTTGTGGGCCTGGCATTTGCTGGAAAAGGGGTCGGGGGCACCGAGGTGGGGGTGGTGGCTTACAGGGGGAACCCCAAGAAAAGGTTGGATAATTGCCCTTTTTTGTTCTCTGCGATTTTTTCCCAGCCTTAAAAGGGTTTTTCCCCTTCTTTAAAAAGTTTAGTAAGTGATAAAGTTGGGAAAAAAAAACAAGTGCCCCCTGCCTTGTATAAGCCACATTCATCAGTCTTTCCCCTTTGGGAAAGACAAAGAAGCGGGGTAACCTGACCAGGTTTGCTAAGTGTAAAGATCATTGCCAGTATTTAGCCACCCATTCACCCTCTACTCTCACCTTTTTCAAAATCCATACAGTTTTTTTTTTGCAAAACTGGGGGGCAGTTTAAAAAAAGTGGTTTCCCCAGTTACATCGTAATCCAACTATTGTGACTATTCTGCAAGTGGGATCAGTTTTTTTCAATCAAAAAGCACGTGGGGGAAATTTTCTTTTCCAAGTTTTTTTTTTTAATCCAACCCTTACCAAAAAATTTGTTAGTGTACGGGGGTTGCTTTATGTGGTTTTCCCAAGGATGTCCTTTTTTTCCCCTTCTTATATCAGACAAAAGTTTTTTCTTCTTCTTAGAAATCCTCATAAATATAAAAAAAAAAATTTTAAATTTGTGAAATATCTTTATAATTATCAATTATACTGCATGCAATAAACAATATGTAAGCTGCAAAATTTTAAGGTTTTTTAAATTTGCAAAAATTACACGTACGATATAACCCCCCCCCTAGAAACAAAGTCCACTTCTGCTGAATCTCCTTTTTTAGTAATACAATTGACTTTTAATACCCCAATGTGGGGGGTGAGGGGGGAAAAAAAATTTTCCATGAACCCTTTTCGGGGTTTTGGAAAAAAACCTTTTTCCCCTCTAGGTTTCAATTATAGAATAGACCTTTCTTATTTATATTAAATAGTTTCACATCATTTAATTTGGATACATTTATCTTTTTGTTTCATTATTATTGTTATAAATTTTCCCCTCACAATTTTCAGTGTTTTCAATTATCACATAGGTTTTTTGTCAATTTATTTGCATCTTTTTATTCTTTTTCTGTTTTATATCATGTTACCTTTCCTTAAAAACATCTTAGCTAGAAGACTAGTTAAAGTGTGTTTGTTTCTACAGAAGTTCTGTCCTAAAAATTTAAGCCACTTATCTTTTTTTCTGTAATATTTTCGGAAATCAAGCTTTTAGTGCCCAAATTAAATAACCTACAAAAGAAAACCGGGCTAATAATACTGCAACCAAAAGGTAAACAACAAACAAACCAAACAAAAGCCCTTAAGGGAAAAAAAGAAAATTAAATTTTATTGATAACAAAAGTTTTTGTCCCAAAACAAAAAAAAAAAAAAAAATTTTTAAAAAATATACAAAAAAAAACACAACCCAATTAACAAAGAAACCCCACCAACTTTCAAGAAATCAGCCTCAGGGTTTCAACTAAGATATAAAAATTAAGATAGTATACAAATAACAAATTACCCAAATCGGCCAACTAAATTTGGGGGGGTCCCAAAACCCCCCACCTTTTTCCCCCCTGAAGCTTCCGGGGAAAAAAGGAGGTTTACACCCTCCACATTCGGTGGCCATTGGCTAATTGTTTTTGAAACACTATATATTATTAATTTTATTTTTATTTTTTATTTTATTTATTATTATTATTATTATTATTATAATTATTTTAGTCTGTATCCCCTGTGGGTATTTCTTTGAAGTTGGTGGGGATAGTCTTTTTTTAATTGGGTGGGTTTGTTTTTTTTGTATATTTTTTTATCTTTTTGTTTTGTTTGGGGACAATCTTTTGTTATACAATAAAGTTATAATTTTTTTTTACCTTAGGTTTTTTTGTTGGTTTTTTATTTCACTAAGAAAGCCTGTTGAGTTCAACGCAAAGCTGGTTGAGTTTTCTGCTGCAAACATTTTCCCAATGAGGTGGTCATCCACTTGGCCCTTCGTCATATGAACATCAGCCTTTTTTGGGGTTTAAATTTTATCCCCAAGACACCCTTTTTATAAAACAATGGGAATTTCTAAAATCATTATGAAATTACACCCCATGAGGCAAAAACATACTTTTAAAAAAACTTCCTAGTCAGGTTCATTTTAATTTATTTTGTTCTTATTTTTGTAATACAGTATGTCTTGCTTCATGGTCAAAAACTGCTCAATATAGTTTATTAGTAAAGAGTACCAGGAGGGGGGGGACAATAAAAAATTTTTGGTTTTAGAACCTTTCAGTAGGAAACTTAGACTTTCCCGTTTAAGAGGGTTCTTTTGTTACCAACCAAAATATCCCAACAGGGTATAAAACATAGAATGTAGATTAAATAGCCCGTAGGGAATATTCCTTTTAAGTATTTACACAAAAATTTTTTTCCGTTATAGCCAAAGTTTGTCAAAATTATTTGTCGGAACCCCCCATTTTTTTCGAAAAAAAATTTTTCCAAAAAGGTTTTTAACAATTTATGTACAAGTTTTTTCAGGTCCAGAAAATTTAAATTCAAAAAGGGTGAAAACAATGGATCAATCTTTATTTGGGGCCCCAAATTTTAAAACGAAGGAGTTAAAAAAAAATGTTTTATTTTAAACAAGCCATTGAGCCTAATTGTTCAGTAAAAGGGGGAATTGGTCTCCGGCCTTCCATTCCCAAGGGGGTTACGGGGTTTTCGGGGGCTTTCCCCGGGTTTTATTTCCTTGTTTCCCCCAAAATTTTTCCGAAATTCGGTAATTCTTTTCCTTTGGAAACAATAAACTTTTTCCCCGGGAATGGGAAAAAATTTTTTAAAACCTTCTTCCCAATTTTTGTAAAAAATATTTGGTGAAAAAAATTTTGGCCCCCGGAAAGGCCCCCAAATTTAACTTTTTATTCGGGTTAAACAGTAATTAAAAGACCAACAAATTTAAAGGGGTTTTATTTAAAAATTAAAAAATTTAAAAAGCCCCCTTTTTCCCACGTTTTGTTTTTTAAAAATTTCAAAAAATACTTTAAAAACAAAATTAATCCTGGATCCGAAAATTTTTTTTGCCCTTTTTCATTATTGGGCCCTTAAGTGGTTTTATTTTAAAATAAAACCAAGAAATTTTTTCATTTTATAACTTACGTAATTTTTTATTTTTTCAGGTCCAGTTACAATGTTAAATTCAAATTTTTTGGGCTGAAAATCAAATGTGCATCAAGTACTAAATAAATGAAGGGCCAAGTTAAAAACAGAAGAGGTAAGAAAAATGTATTAAACAAGCCATATGAGAACCTAATTATATCAGTAAGTGGAGTACTGACAGAGCGGTATGTTCACATGGCGTATTTGCCGGGCGCAATTCGGCATGTAATTGCTCTGTAATACGCCCGAATTATGCCCTGAAATTCGGTAATTCATAGCTCTCATTGAGAACTATGAATACCTGCTGTTTTCCCCGGCGCATGGGAGAAAGAATTGACATTTCCCTTCTTACCGGAATTTATGTGCTGGGGAAAGTAAATGTCAGTGGGAGCACATCAGAGGTACGTGCTGGCCACCAAAAGGAAGAGTTGCCTCCCACGGCCCAACACATTAACAATAATTTATGCCAGGAGTGTAGATATCAGATAATAGGGGACAACAAGACACAGATACAAATTTATTGAGAGTCATTCTAATGTAGAAAGGCATATAAAACATCAGTTTAAATAAGTCTCCCCTATTGTCTGGATCCAAAAAGAGTCATCTTTATTTTGTAATATAGTGCAAAACTCACAGTTCTATCAATAATAGCAGCTGGCCTGTATCCAAGACAAAAGTATCAGAACACCATCAGGTTACCATCTTGGCTTGGGACTGTTGATGTGTTCCGCTTACTGTGTCAAGCTGTATTACTTTTAAATAAAAGCTTCAATTTGATTTATCTATCCACAGAACATTGTTATAATTTGGCTTTATCTAGCTGAATTTATCATTGGGTTTACTTGTGGTACTCTGGATTCCTCTCATAGTCCAAAACATACAGATAGCTTAATTAGTTTCCTCTAACATTTGCATTAGCATGTATGAGTCTGAGATAGGGAATTTAGATTATTAACTCTGTTGAGGACAGGGACTGAGTGAGGATAATCTCTGTAACAATGGGCTTCATTTATCAAAACTGTCTAACTAAGACTGCCTTTGTTACACATAGCAACCAATCAGAGCATAGCTTTCATTTTTAAAGAGCAGTTGAAAAATAAAAGCTGAGCTGTGATTGGTTGCTGTTGGCAACAAAGTCGCGTTATACGTTATGGATGATGTCCCATGTTATGGAATGTGTATGTATATTGCTGCCACACCACCTATGCTCATTTTCTTCAAAAAAGTTTTTGTATGTGCAAAGCCAAATATTGCTTTCTAGCTTGTGTATGGAGGAGTGGCTGCCTCCTCGTTGGTTTTTTCTCACTCCACCCACCTTCACAGGCTTTTAAATCAATGCAGTGTACCTAGTGGTTGGTGCCTTCACTCCCTGAAGTATGGAGGTCTGAACAGGCCCTAAAGAGAGGAAACGATAGTGTAGGAGCCCACCTGCATTTCAGGTCCCCTTGAAGATTGGAAGGTGGGCTTAAGCAGTTTTGTATCCTAAATAGCAGAAATGCTTTTTCAAAAATTCCTATGTGCCTTTTGATAGTTTCTTTAGTTGATAGAGTGCTGCTGATATTGGGAATGTGTATGTATATTGCTGCCACACCAAAAAGTTTTGGGATGTGCAAAGCCAAATATTGTTTTCTAGCCTATGGATAATGTCCCCCCGCGCATAAAATACGATGCACGCTGTGAACAATGCATGTCAAAGCTGCAGGCCCGTCTGTGCTTTGGGAATACACACTGATCAGCACGACTTCCAAAACGCCACGTACATTTGCCTAAATCTCATGCATAATGTACAGGTACATTCAGGAATATAGAAGTGTCAGAACATTACAGGCAGAAAAAAACAAAAAAAGTAAAAATCATGTTATGGATAGAAATAAAGGGCGGCATGTATGAATCGCCAAATTTCATGCTCAAAATAATAGCCTAGAATGCGCCTGATTTATGAACCTGCTCTACAGCGGGTCATAAATCAGGCGCATTCTAGCGCTTGTACGACATTTCTGGCACTACCACTTTGAAAGTGCTCTACCTGTTCCAGCAGTAATGCACCTAGAAATGCTGTAGTGAAGCTATAAATCTATAGCTTCAAACGGGTCTAGTGCGCCCCGCCTCCCGCACGCCCCCGAAATCAGGCGCATTACGAAGTGCCGTGGGCGTTATGTAATGTGCCTGATAATGGTGTGCGGGACATTTAAAAATGTAGCGAACGGATCTGCGCCTGATATTGGGCTGAAAAGACACCAGATATCTGGCGCAGCCCCATTTATACATGCCGCCCAAAATGTTATAGTTGTCCCATGTCAATAAGTAGCATCTGCTGCCAGTTCATAGCAAACTACTAGCCGTCCACAGAGGATGGGGAGATGGTTGCATTTGTACAGTTTTCTCCATTCATTTGTATGGGATCACATTATTTATGGTGATTTGTAAAATGGTGTAAAAAAAGTTTTGGAGCTGCTATTTTTTTCAGTATTTTCACTTTATCAATTATTGACAGTCTTTCTGCTTACCTACAAATGTATACTAATCGGATAAATAATATTGATTATCGTGTGATAATAACATGTCTAGAGATTGGATATTTTAGACAACGGGTAAACAGGCCCCATTCACATCATGTTTTCGCCTTCTGTTTGTGGTATCAGTTTTTTGTGCGGTGAAGAAAACAGATATGTTTGAAAAATAGGGCAAACCGCAGTATCTGTCAGGTTGAATTCTAATGTATCCTGACGGATACCATTCACCGAAGGTTAGAATGTAGTGTGAATGGAATCTTGAAGGTAGTGTGTTGGAAGCATGAAAAATGAAAAAGTGTAGAAATCTTAAAAACTTAACAAGGGTTAAATTGTGATGGCTAAACAACTGGACCAGAGCTTCTCCAAAACAGGAGTGTTCCCAGCAGGAAATGGTCAGTAGCTACTAAAAGTGGTGTAAGGAAGGACAACTGTAAAACTGGCAACAGGGTTAGGAGCAAACAAGGCTTGCATGAATCAAAGAATGGTCTGATTCCACAGCAGAGCTTCTGTTGAGCTTTCTGATAAAAAAGTTAATGATGCTATGATAGATGTAATAACACACAATGCAATGCAACCTGCTACCTGTGAGCCTGCATAAACACAGACCAGAGTGCTCATGCTGACCCCTTTATTATTATTATTTATTTATTTTTTTTATAGCGCCATTTATTCTAGGGCGCTGTACATTCAGGGGGTTACATACATAACATAAGTCAAACATTTACAATAGTGACAATCTCTGACTAACAACAGGTTACGAGGGAGAGAGGGCCCTGCCCACGAAGGCTTACAATCTTCAAGGAAGGGGGAAAGAGACAGAAGGTGATGGGCAGACATGTTTGTGTGGTGTAGTGACAGCGGGGTTATTCTAGGTTGTAGGCTATCCTGAAGAAGTGGGTTTTCAGGTTGCTTTTGAAGCTGGTGAAAGTTGAGGAGAGTCTGATGTGTTGGGGCAGCGAGTTCCAGAGTATGGGGGAGGCACGGGAGAAATCTTGGAGACGGTTGTGTGAGGAGGTGACAAGAGGAGAGCGGAGAAGGTCCTGTGAGGAGCGGAGGTTGCGTGAGGGGGAGTATCTGGAGATCAGAGCAGAGATGTATGGAGGGGAGAGGTTATGGAGAGACTTGTAGGTCATGGTTAGTAACTTGAAATTAATGCGCTGGGCAATGGGTAGCCTGTGCAGGGATTGGCAGAGGGGAGAGGCAGGGGAGTAGCAAGGAGAGAGATGGATAAGACGGGCAGCAGAGTTGAGAATGGATTGAAGCGGAGCAAGAGTGTTAGATGGGAGGCCGCAGAGAAGGATGTTGCAGTAGTCGAGGAGGGAGATGACAAGGGCGTGGACAAGCATTTTTGTAGTGACAAGGTTAAGGAATGAGCGGATGTGAGAGATGTTTTTTTAGGTGGAGGCAGCAGGTGGAGGTAATGGTTTGGATTTGGGGTTTGACGGACAAAGCGGAGTCGAGTGTTATCCCAAGGCAGCGGACTTGCGGGATCGGTGAGAGTGTAGAGCCATTTACTATGATAGAGAGATCAGGGGTGGGGATGGAGTGCGACGGTGGCAAGATAATGAATTAAGTTTTCTCTACATTAAGTTTTAGGAGACGAGAGGAGAAGGAGGATATGGATGACAGGAAGTCTGGGATCCGGGACAGTAGAGAGTTAATCTCTGGGCCAGAGATGTAGAGTTGGGTGTCATCAGCAGACAGGTGGTACTGAAAGCCATGTGATGCTATGAGGTGACCCAGACCAAGAGTGTAGATAGAGAAGAGTAGTGGGCCCAGGACTGACCCCTGGGGGACACCAACAGAAAGAGGGCGAGAGGAGAGGTGGTGCGAGAGTGAGAGACACTGAATGTCCGATCAGTGAGGTATGAGGAAATCCGAGAAAGGGCTGAGTCCGTGATGCTGAGGGATGAGAGGATTTGTAGCAGGAGGGAATGGTCAACAATGTCAAAGGCGGAGGACAGGTCTAAGAGGAGAAGCACAGAGTAGTGACGTGAGGCTTTAGCGGTTAATAGGTCGTTGGTGACTTTGGTTAGAGCGGTTTCTGTAGAGTGATGGGATCGGAAACCAGATTGCAGTGGGTCAAGAAGAGAGTTGGAGGACAGATGGAAGGACAGTTGAAGGTAGACGTGTTGTTCGAGGAGTTTCGAAGCAAATGGAAGCAGTGAGATGGGGCGGTAGTTGGACAGACAGGAGGGGTCAAGAAAAGGTTTCTTCAGGATGGGTGTGATGGTGGCATGCTTAAATGGTGAAGGGATGATGCCAGAGGTTAGTGATAGGTTGAAGAGATGGGTGAGAGCTGGGAGTATAACAGGGCTGAGGTCTTGGATAAGGTGGGATGGGAGTGGATCAAGGTTACAGGTAGTGAGGTTGGATTTGGAGAGTAGAGAGGAGAGCATGTCATGAGTGACAGTGGAGAAACAAGTTAGCTGGGAAGTGCAAGGTGGTGTCTGTGGGAACTGTGTGGGTACTGGGGCTGGTGTTGGGGACTGTGCCGGCATGTGTGTGGGCGGTGGGGACAGTTGAGTGATGCTTTCTCTGATGAGGTTGGTCTTGTTTAGAAAGTAGGTGGCAAAGTAATCCGCTGAAAGGAGGGATTTGGGAGGAGGTGCCGGTGGACGGAGAAGCGAGTTGAAGGTTTTGAATAGTTGTCTGGGGTTGTGGGACAGGGAGGATATGACAGTGGTGAAGTAATCCTGTTTGGCTGTATGTCACAGAAAGCCCCCTCAATGGGAATGTGAGTAACAGAAGTAGACCATGAACTATTAAAAGAAGACAAATTTAATGTAGATGGTCTTAGAAGTGTTGTCTTCTACTTTAGCAAGATGGTCCCAGGATGTATTACAAGCCAGCAAAGGATGATGCTCTCACAAAATTTTGCTGGTAAATCTTGTGTCAAGGCATTTACGCAGGTTAATTTAACACATACCACCTATCCCTACATTGTTGCAGATCAAGAGCACCCTTCCATGGTAATGTTATTCCTTAATGGCAGTGGTCTCTTTCAGCAGGATGGTGCACACTGCAAAAATTGTTCAGGAATGGTTTGAGGAACATGACAAAGAGTGCAAAATGTTGACTTGGCCTCCAAATCCACCATATATCAATCTGATTGATCATTTGTGGGATGTGCTGTAAAACACGTCTGATCTATGAAGATCCTACCTTACAATTTAAAGATACTTGTAACGGGTTGTGGCGCGGTCCAGGCCACGGACCGCGGTCACACCCGCGTTCCCCATGACGGGTCCCCGGCAGGGACGGGTGGCGCCGCGGGACGCACTGCCGGCCATGGTCGCACCCGTCCCATCCACTCACCTGGCCTCGCTCCCGTCCGGTCCTCGTCCCCTGCTGGCCGGAATGTGCATGCGCGCCCCCTAGCGTGCGCACGCTCGTACATGTAAATTTAAAGGGACAGTGCGCCGGTAATTGGGTAATTGCCGGGCGCTGTCCCTATATAGGTTTTGCATCCACGTCACTTCCCTGCTGGATCTATGTTGCCCTGAGCCTTAGAGAAAGCGTTCCTAAAGTATATTCTCGCCTTACCATGTACCAGACCCCTTGCTACGTTTCCCGACTCCGAACCTCTGCCGCCTGCCCTGACCTTCCTGCCTGTCCACGACCACGAACCATTGCCGCCTGCCCTGACCTTCTGCCTGCCCACGACTACGATTCTTGGACTTCGATTCTGTACCTCGCTGACTCGGCGCCATCGCAAGCAGTCACGTCAAGGGGGTACGACTGGTAGCCTCACGCCGCAGCAAGTCCATCCGCTTTGCGGCAGGCTTTGGTGAAAAGCGGGGGCTACTTAGATTCCGTTCCCTGGCGTGGCTTAACTATCATCGCTTGCGGTTGTCCAGCGGATCCACTACTCAGCCGTCACAATACCGCAGAACATTTAGAGGGGTCTTGTTTTGGCAGAAGTTGTACTTATACAGTATTAGTCTAATGTGATTGCACATCATTAGTTTAATATAAGTTGTTTGACTATGCTAGTTAACCACATAGAAAAGCATGCAGAGAGAACTGTGCATGTGCGGTCAACTCTCAGTCCTGTGCAGCCATGGCACAGATGGGATGTGAAGGCAAAGGGATCCTTGTTCTTGAATTTTATGGCCCAAGGTTCCCCACCCCAACTTTCTTTATAAAAATACCCTGTTGAGATGAAATACCCCTTTACGTAAAAAAAAATGTTGGAATCTTTTGGCCCACAAACAATTCTTAGTTCATGCAGCTAATTTTGTGTCCCTAAACTGTAAAAAAAAATGTGGTAATTTACATAGTTGGAAAACGTATTATTTTTCAAAAAAAAATCAAATAAACATTGAATTGAATCGAAGAATGTTTTTTAAATCAATAAAGATAATTTTGGAAATCATTCATCTTTTGTTCAAAAAAAATTATGTATTAGAGTTTACTGCAAACTACTTCTACCAGTCAGTTGTAGAAACCGCAGTCTGTTGGCAGCAGAACCATCTTATTTTGATTTCTGGACATTAGTTCATGAGCGGCTCAGTACTGACTCAGCGGTGCCTTGCTTTCTCTTGGGGTCCAGGTCTCCCCCTGCTGGTTCTTTTTTTACATTTCCTAAAGCAATGTGCCCCTGTCTCGAGTATTAACACGTGATTAAAATGGGAAACAATAATGGTCTCCCATTTGCCTAACAATACCAACATGAACAATAATTCAGGAGACTGAAGATTTGTGCTGTAATTTAATAAACCCCATGCACAGTTCTACAATTGAGTATCACATCTGTGCAATGGATCCTAGATGTATAATATTCTTTTATAAGAGGCCATTAACCAATCTTAAGTTTATAGGTTTCCTTAAATCTTTTTCATCAGCTGTTAAACTACGGTAAAGACAAAATTACCTCTTATGAGGCAAGGGACAGTAAAACACAAAGACTGTGATTAAATGTCAATCAATTAAGGATTACTTCACAATAAAGCACAGACCGATGATTAAAAAAAATCACACAAAATTGCATTAACAAATGTACGAATTGTTTTCCAGGTTAATAAAATATGCAGTATTTTGGTTAGATGTGGATATAGTTCATTAAGCTGCTGTAATAATGACAAGGATATTATCTCACAGAAATACTTGTTGACACCAGAGGTGGAGATTCAAAAATGAGGCCCCGGGAAGTAAACGCTAAATGAATTGCAACCAATTGGTTTTGGGAACACAGTGGCAAATATATAACATACCCTTCAAAAGTTTTTGGGGGCACCCCGAAAATTTTTTTTATCAAATGAGTTGAAAATGATAGAAATTTAAAATCCCGAATTGAAAGGTTTAAATAATTATTTTTATTTGAAATAATAATTTTCTACTTCAAACTTTGCTTTCATCAAAGAATGCTCCCTTTGCAGCAATTACAGCACTAGACTTTTGGCATTCTAGCTGTTAATTTGCTGAGGTAATCTGGAGAAATTTCACCCCATGCTTCCAGAAGCCCCTCCCACAAGTTGGATTGGCTTGATGGGCACTTTGCATACCATACGGTCAAGCTGCTCCCACAACAGCTCAATGGGGTTGAGATCTGGTGACTGCACTGGCCACTCCATTACAGATAGAATACCAGCTGCCTGCTTCTTCCCTAAATAGTTCTTGCATAATATCAAGGTGTGCTTTGGGTCATTGTCCTGTTGCAGGATGAAATTTACTCCATTCAAGCGCTGTCCACAGGGTATGGCATGGTGTTGCAAAATGGAGTGATAACCTTCCTTATTCAAAATCCCTTTTACCTTGTACAAATCTCCCACTTTACCAGCACCAAAGCAACCCCAGACCATCACATTACCTCCACCATGCTTAGCAGATGGCGTCAGGCACTCTTTCAGCATCTTTTCAGTTGTTCTGCGTCTCACAAATGTTCTTCTGTGTGATCCAAACACCTCAAACTTCGATTTGTCTGTCCATAACACTTTTTCCAATCTTCCTCTATCCAATGTCTGTGTTCTTTAGCCCATATTAATCTTTTCCTGATATTAGCCAGTCTCAGATATGGCTTTTTCTTTGCCACTGAGCCCTGAAGGCCAGAATCCCGGAGTCGCCTCTTCACTGTAGACGTTGACACTGGTGTTTTGCGGGTACTAGTTAATGAAGCTGCCAGTTGAGGACCTGTGAGACTCTCAAACTAGAGACTCTAATATACTTGTCTTGTTGCTCAGTTGTGCAGCGGGGACTCCCACTTCTCTTTGTATTCTGGTTAGAGCCTGTTTGTGCTCTCCTCTGAAGGGAGTAGTACACACGATTGTAGGAAATCTTCAGTTTCTTGGCAATTTCTCACATGGAATAGCCTTCATGTCTCAGAACAAGAATAGACTGTTGAGTTTCACATGAAAGTTCTCTTTTTCTGGCCATTTTGCGAGTTTAATCGAACCAACAAATGTAATGCTCCACATTCTCAACTAGCTCAAAGAAAGGTCAGTTTTATAGCTTCTCTAATTAGCAAAACTATTTTCAGCTGTGCTAACATAGTTGCACAAGGGTTTCCAAGGGTGTTCAAAATATCCAATAGCTTTCTTACACAGTTAGCAAACACAATGTACCATTAGAACACTGGAATGATGGTTGTTGAAAATGGGCCTCTATACACCTATATAGATATTGCATTAACAACCAGACAATTGCAGCTAGAATAGTCATTTACCACATTAACAACGTGTATGTCATGATTGTGCCTGACACACCGCCGACTTTTGGCTCTGGTCGCCGGCCACGGATGTTGCGGCGAAAACCGTGGTTTCTGACATAACACCTTGCATTTGTATTTACAAGTGTGAACTTGGCCTTCCTCCCTGCATTCTTGATTGATTCCTGGCAAATGCCGTGGTCAGGAATCTTCCAGCACTCCACTGGTTAATCTTGCTTCTTGTTGGTTTCCGTTTATTGACAGCCCTTTGTTCCTATCAGGTCTTCTGTTACTTCCACCCATTACCTTCATCCTTTTGGTTTCTGGCAGGTATTTAAGGGCTGTTATACCTCTTCCCCTTGCCTGCTATAGGTCTAGTTTTCTGCCCGTTAGCGTGCCTCTCTTCTTCTGTGCTTTTTCGATTACTGGACTTAGCTTTGTTTTTTGACTACTCTCCTGCCCTCCGTTTTTGTACTTTGCTGCCCGTTTTGTTGCTAACTAGGACTGCCCGACTTCTCTTGTGTGTTCTGTGTATTGTTTTTCTTCGTCCTGTGTCCCACTTTGCTCAGAGCACTGTCAGACTTCTGGTTGGGGCCGACCTATTAATGAGTCGGGTTCCCCAAAAGGAAGGGACAGAGGCTGGGATCAGTGTCAGGGCCTCACCCGTTTGTGTCTCCTTGTGTGTCCCTGACTGTCCCTGACATTATAGCAGGCCCTTACTCCAGGCAACTCCCCAGGCGGTTCATTATGAGCATTGACTTGTCGGTCACTGACCGTTTGGATGAGTTGACAACGCAATTTCAGGGCATGGCGGGGCTTATAAATCAGATCTCACAGAGTCTGGATGCCATAACGAGCCTGGCACCCGGATCTGCCGCCCCGTCGGTGTCCCTACCTGCCTCTGTTTTTGTTGATCCTAGCGCCCACCATAGATCGAATATGCTTCTGCCAGATCGATTTGATGGAAATCCAGACAGGTTTCGTACCTACAGAGAATCTTGCTGTTTTTTTTCGCTTTAACTATTTCCTCACTGAGGCTGAAAAAGTAGCAGTTGTCGTGACCCTCCTCCAGGGCCCACCTCAGGATCGGGCATTAGCTATACCCCCTGAAGCCCCTGAGTGGAGGTCGGTTGATAGTTTTTTTCTGGCCTCAGGCCAGGTTTATGATAACCCCAACCGTACGGCATGGGCAGAAACCCATTTGCTATCTATTCAGCAGGGCACCCGCTCAGCCGAAGACTATTGTTCCGAGTTCCGCCAATGGTGCACTTTGACTGGGTGGTCTGACCAACCTCTGAAGACCCTCTTCAGACAAGGACTGTCTGATGCGGTAAAAGATGCTATGGTCAGCCACCCAACTCCCAAGACCCTGAGTGACTTTATGACTCTGGCTGTGTCTATCGACAGAAGATTAAGGGAGAGATGCAGGGAAAAGCAAGGGGGTTCGACTGTTCAGCTCAGGGCAGACTTTCCCGTACAACCTCCTTCTACCTTCTTTAAAAGTTCTCCTCTTCCACCTCCATCATCATCTTCCCCTCAGTTTTCTGGAGAAGAACCCATGGTGTCGGGTTTCAATCTGTGCCCCCAGGAGGAGACACCGGTGGAGAAAGCCTTGTGCCCCTTTGTGGGAAACCCCCATTTTCCCGAGAGACTGTTGATTAGACCAAGTAACCCCAAGGGAATATAAAGTCGGAGCGATTTCCAGGAAGGTAACTTGGATTACAGGTACCTCCTAATGTAAATAACAAGTTTTTTTTACCTAACCTTTATTTCTAGTTCCAAATTTTCGGGTTCATCCATGATTTATTCGGGTGCTGTTGCCGTTTTTTCTTATGGTTGTTGTAAAGCCTTGGGTTTTGGAACTTGTTTTTGTGTTCTCCCCTTTTGGGTTTCAGGTGAAGATTTTACCCCCTAACGGGGGAAAAATACAATTTTGTACTGCAGAGATCATTTTTAATGTTGGGGTTCGCATACGGAAAGCTTCGTTTTTTGTCACGGAGAAACTCGCTGCGGAGGTCATTCTTGGGTTGCCTTGGCTCCGCCTCTATAATCCTATATTCGACTGGAGGACCACTGAGTTGATCAAATGGAGCGACTTATGCGTTTCTCATTCTAAGGTGGTCCATCCCTTGGTGTGTGCTGTGATTAATGCTCATGATATTTCAGAATGTAACTCCGAATTCAATGATGTCATTGATGGGGACGTTGCTTATAATCGGTCTCCGCACCGGCCTGATGATTGCACTATAGACCTCATTCCGGGGGCAAAGCTCAACTTGTCTGCTCCAGAACGAGAATCTTTGCATCAGTATATTGAGGAACCTGTAAATATTCCTTCTCCGGGAAAGCTTATTGCCAACTTGATTTCAAATCCAGTGTCCTCGTCTGCCGACTCACCAGATTCTGCTTCTTCTGAACTGTTCCCCTTTTTCTGTGAGGATGATTCCTACCTCAGTTATTCTTCTGCTGCAGGTGGTGAAACTAAGATAGAGTCCGTCATTAATCGACTGTGCACAGTCTGGGCTAGGAGTCATAAAACTCTACGAAACGCCCAACTAAAAATCAAAAAACCTAGTAAAAAACGCCAACTCAGACCAAAATATGTCCGTCTCCGAATCCCATCTGCAAAACATGCCCCCAAGCTGGTAAAGGGAAAAGTTCACCAAGCCCACTCTGCCAAACCTAGAGAGTCTGTTGAGGGTCCAGTGGCCCCTCATAAAGGGGGGGTACTGTCATGATTGTGCCTGACACAACCCCGGCTTTTGGCTCTGGTCACCGGCCACGGACGTTGCAGCGAAAACCGTGGTTTCTGACATAACACCTTGCAATTGTATTTACTAGTGTGAACTTGGCCTTTCTCCCTGCATTCTTGATTGATTCCTGGCCAATGCCTGGGGTCAGGAATCTTCCAGCACTCCACTGGTTAGTCTTGCTCCTTGTTGGTTTCTGTTTATTGACAGCCCTTTGTTTCTATCAGTTCTTCTGTTACTTCTACCCATTACCTTCATCCTTTTGGTTTCTGACAGGTATTTAAGGGCTGTTATACCTCTTCCCCTTGCCTGCTATAAGTCTAGTTTTCTGCCTGTTAGCGTGCCTCTCTTCTTCTGTGCCTTTTCGGTTACTGGACTTAGCTTTGTTTTTTGACTACTCTCCTGTCATCCGTTTTTGCTGCCCGTTTTGTTGCTGACTAGGACTGCCCGACTTCTCTTGTGTGTTCTGTGTATTGTTTTTCTTCGTCCTGTGTCCCACTTTGCTCAGAGCACTATCAGTCTTCTGGTTGGGGCCGACCTATTAAGGAGTCGGGTTCCCCAAAAGGCAGGGGCAAAGGTTGGGATCACTGTCAGGGCCTCACCCGTCTGTGTCTCCGTGTGTGTCCCAGACTGTCCCTGACAGTATAGAGTGTATTTATGATTCATTTAATGTTAGCTTCATTGAAAAAAAAAAATGTTTTTCTCCCCAAAATAAGGACATTTCTAAGTGACCACAAACTTTTGAACGGTAGTGTAGATCGAACGAACAAACTATTGTGTACCTACAGAAAGATACCCATGTTATGAACACCGAAAATGGCTTTGTTACAATAATTTTACAATTAGATGAGTTATTTAAAGTGGAAACACCCTATATCATTGATCTAGTCCATAACATACATAAACTTCCCATATATATATGCTGTATAGGGAATACATAAGCAGAAACAAGTTCCATGTATAGTTCTGGGCTTACACTCCTACTTTGGCTTTTTCTGTGGCAAAATCCAACAAAATAAACAGTAGCACTACAGTGCATAAATATATGCAGAAGAAAGCACCTACCCATCTAGATTCTAAATAGATACAAAAGGTGATATGTATGAAAGGGCTGCACCATTTTTTTGCCGTGCTTTGAGCCAAACAAACTGTGTAGTCCTATTCTATAGATGTATGAACGATCATGCTCCAAAACTTTGTGCAATCTGTGGCAGACACCACACCATAATTGCAGCTTGGCCAAAGTTTGGCATGAAACTGTTGTGTAAATTCATACCAGTTTCAAAGTGACATGGCTGAGGCAAATTTTGACGCATACACGCAATGCGCCAATGTTTGCATCTTCATACATATTGTAAGATCATACACTATTAAAAACAGAGGTAGAACTGGCCAAGTTCATGCATGTCACCCAAGGTTTTTTTCACCTAAACTGTAATAGATTAAACAGCACAGTCTTTATTTAGGTCAAGTTATTCATATCAGCCTTGTGTGGCTTCCAGGCTTTGACCAAAGTCTGCACTAATCGCACACTCTAAATAGTCCACTAATAAGTAAAAATCTCACTCATCTATAAAAACCCAGGCCTAGAATAATGCATTAATGAAATCCCCCAGTAAACTTAGTTGTCTAACATTGTTTAATGATAAAGAAGTTCTTCGACCAGCGCCAAGTAGAAACTATAACAGTTAAAACTATAACTAAGGACTGCAAATAGTCTGAAAGCGTCAGTTACTATTTTTGGATTCATGTCTTAGTTTAGATATACCTTTATCACCATCTTGAAAAAAAATTGCTGTATTATCCAAATAGTAATAAAAATTTCTTTATTATTTATTATTGGTGCAAGTCAGATTTTCATTTTTTCCTGTCTAACATTGTTGACTAAAGGCGACAGAAAGGCATAGCCTCAGTGGCCAAAAGAGCACAAACATTTGATCAGTGAGCTGTAAAAAGACATTGTCAGATACATCCAGATTTGTGCTTCACAATGCTAATGCAAAACTTTTCCACAACTACTAAAAGAATGAACTCTTCCCATCAAGTTTTAAAAGATTAGACTGGTGGAGATGGTCTAATAGTATGTTCTCTTGACACAATCTGCGATCTCTGATATCTATAGATGGATATTTGAACAGTAGAGAACTTCTATTGTGGTTGCCCAAATTCATCCCTTAATAGCAACTTAATAGCAATAGTTTACTCTAATACAGAAGGACGCTTCCAGTAGTACAGTGCACCATGCTACAAGGGTCTTACAATCATTAATTGCTCCCGGAAACATAACAACGAGCTTTCTTTGCTCCTTTGGCCTTCACATTTTCCAGATCTTAATCTTATAGAGCAGTTTTCCTCAACTCCAGTGCTCAAGGCCCACCAACAGCTAATGTTTTCAGGATATTCTAAGTATTGTACAGGTGATATAATTGTTGGCAGTGCATTCTATGATATTTCCTGAAAATAGAACCTTGGTGGGACTTGAGGACTGCATTCGAGAAAAACTGCCATAGAGCATATCTATGATATCGTATCGTGCTGCAAGAAACAGATTTTCAACATTCACCCTTTTAAATGCCATGATAAATTGCTATAATAATAACAGCAAAGAAGGTACAATAACTCCTGAAATATGAAGTGAATATCATTGATTATCGTGTTACAATGGCATCTTTAGGCTGCATAGCTACAGACCAGTCAGAGTGCCCATGCTGACCGCTGTTCGCTGCCAATGGTGCCTGCAAAGGAATAGTAAGCATCAGAACTGGACCATGAAGCAAAGGAAGAAAGTGACTCATGTTCTCTTTTACATCATGTGGACAGTCGAGTGCATATGTGTTGCTTAGCTGGGGATGATGCACTATAGGTATGCCACTGTCACTGCCACTATGTATGAATGACAAATAAAAATACAAGAGCTTTTATCTTACAGGGTTCCCCAAATGAACTTTATTTGCTTTACCGTATTAAGTCTCATACGATGAAAAAAAATTACTGTAAAAGAACCCTCCTGTGCCTTAAAGGAGCAATTAATTAGCTGCACTTTGTTCACTCCCCAGTAAATAGTTGCTTCCCTGCTGTATAGACATATGGGGAAGCATCTGCCCAAAATTAAACATACCTGTAGTGAGCACTTGACTTCCTCATAAGGCAAATTATTCCTGTCTTTGGTCAAGGTCAATATTAAGCAGACACTGCTGCTGCTTGTGACTGCCTGCCCTGGGAGTCAAATTACTTTCTCCTGGGAATACAAGACTCCCTTGGATCCCATTTTTGTCCTACATACAGTCAATGATGCTCTGTGGCAAAGTAGGCTGATATGTCGCAAAAGCTAAAGATGGCGGTTCAGCTGGGCATTAATTTCTTCTTCAGTTTTTACATAGTAACAGTTTTACTGTATGCTCTATTAAGACTATGAAAGTTTGTCTGAACATGAAAAGTCAAGTCTAACTGAACATGTTGCTTACTACAGAAAAAACACACAAGGAAACTTTGCTTTGTTATAGCCCTAAGCTTTTTGACTATAATGCTTGAAATTATACTTGTCCCCAGGCTCTATCTGCCTTGGGTTAGATATATATGCAGGAAGCCAGAGGCAGAACCCTCATTAAAAAGTATGAGGATTCATTATAAGATAGTATGTTAACATTTCTATTATTATTGATATTCACATAATAAAGAGTTACTTGGACTGCAATCACAAATATCCTGCTGCTATATAGTGCATAGCGTTCAGGTAACAAGGGAATTCTTGCTTCCAATCTAATGCAATATCCAATATACCATAGCAAACACGAATGCTATGGACAAACTAGAGAATAACACAGAAACATGAACACTGTTCATATAGGTGGTAAAACACCCGCTGTCAACCAGAATGGGCAAGCGCTAACAAACAACAATTCTATGGGCGCATCCCCATGGCAGTGGACAAATACCGGCCGGTTTGCCGGCCGGTATTTGTACGGTATTTGTCCGGTTTTTGATTTTATACGCGATTAGCGGAGAACAGCCCTCCCCCCTCCCATTGAATTGTTCATATTCCGTCCGGAAACCGGACGGGAGAATGAACATGTTCAATGTTTTGCCGCCGGACCACGGGCGGCAAAACCGTCGGGCGGAAAAACCTGTGCAGTGGGGACTGCTGCACGGGTTTTCCATAGAGCACAATTGTGATAATTTTCGGCCGGTTTTTCAGGCGGTCTGAAAAACCGCAAACCGGCTGAAAAACCGGCCGAAAACCCGTGCCATGGGGACATGGCCTAACTCTGGTGAGCCTGGCATGTCCTTGTATAACGAAGTTGTCTATTCCTTTTAATGGGCTAATACTGTGTGATGTATGACCAGCTACTTCCCACGATAACAACTGATCACTAGACTAGCTAAATTCAAGGGGTTGTCTGGTCCCTATAGGAAATAAATAGTAAACTTCTGGTGGCCAATTAAAAAATAAAAGCCTCTACTCGCCTTCCTCCTCAGCTCTGTTCCAGGGCTTGATATCCCGGTCTTCTCTTTACTGCTTTCTTCTTCAGATTGAGATGTCACTGCTGCAGCCGCTGATTGGCTACAGCTGTCACATGTCTCTGCTTGCTTTGCCATTCTGAGCCCACTTACAAACGGTGATGAAAATGAGTGTTATGTGACCGCAGCAGCCAATCCGCGACTGCAGTAGTAATGTATCATTCAGAAGACGATGACAGGAGTATTTAAACTAGGGATGAGGAGGGAAGATGATATAGAAAATGAAGGGGTAGATAGGTTAGGGAGTGGGCAGACTATATCGGTGGGTGGAGAAGTGCAGTGGGGGAGTTGGAGTAGACCAGTGAATAAGGAGATACATGTGTTGCAAACCAGCATTGAAGATATAGGTGCCCACAATATCTCATGTAATCTCATGCCATCTACTAACTGTGTAATATACAATCACATTCTGTCTACTAAAGGTGTAGTGTATAATCCCATGCCATCTACCAAAGGAGAGATGTTTAATCGTATGCCATCATCTGAACGGGTAACGTTTAATCCCATGCTGTCTACTGAACGGGTAATGTATGATCCCATGTAGTCTAATGAACATGTTAGATACAATCCCAAACCGTTGACGGAAAGTGTAAAACTGGAAGGGAACTTAAAATGTCTATTCACAAATGCCAGAAGTCTTGCAACCAAAATGGGGGAACTTGAGGCGCTAGTTGTAGAGGAGCTGATTGATGTAGTTGGCATTGTTGAAACATGGCTGGGCTCTTTGCATGATTGGGATGTCAACCTTCAAGGTTTTAATCTATTTAGGAAGGACAGAGTGAACAGGAGGGGAGGAGGAGTGTGTTTTTATGTAAGGAGTGATATGAAGGCAAATGTGAAAGAGGAAATAGAGGGCGGAGTAGCTAAAGATGTGGAAACATTGTGGGTAGAAATAAAAGGGGACGGGTTAATGCAGAAAATATTATTTTTGTCGTAATCTATAGACCCCCGGACATCACTGAGGAGAAGAACAGGTTCATAATGAAATGGTGCCGGCAGCACAGGCAGGTACAGTGGTAATAATGGGCGACTTTAATTACCCAGGCATTGACTGGGGTCACGGTTCTGCATCAACTGAAAAGGGAAGGCAGTTCCTCAATCTGTTAGAGGATAATTTATGGGGCAGTTTGTGGAGGAACCCACTAGAAATGATGCTCTGTTGGATCTGGTAATTTCTAACAAAGCAGAACTTGTTGGAGTGGTCACGGTAAGTGAAAATCTAGGTAACAGTGACCACAATATAATTCATTTTAGCGTAAACTGGAAAAAAGAAAAACAGAGCGGGAAGGCCAAAATATTTAATTTTAAAAGGGCCAATTTTGCCTTATTCAGGGACGCAATACAGGACATAGACTGGGAGCAGCTATTAGCAAATAGTGATGTAGAAGCCAAATGGGAGAGCTTTAAATATACTTTGGGGAAACTTATTGAAAGATATATTCCTATGGGTAACAAGAATAGGTGACTAAAACTAAAACCAACATGGCTTCTACCTTCTGTTAAGAGGGCAATAAACAATAAAAAAGGGCATTTAAAAAATATAAGTCAGAGGGGTCAGCATCAGCCTTTGTAAATTACAAAGAGCTTAATAAAATCTGTAAAAAAGTGATAAAAGCTGCTAAAATTCAAAATGAAAGGCAGGTGGCCAAGGACAGCAAGACTAAACCCAAGAAATTCTTTAAGCATACAAATGCCAAAAATTTGAAGTCAGAGCAAGTAGGATCCTTAAAAAACTGTGATGGGGTGCTGGTCACTGGGGACCAGGAGAAGGCAGAGGTACTAAATAGGTTCTTCAGCTCAGTATATACTAACAATGAGAAAGTAGTTGATGGGGGTGTGCCGAGTGCAGATGTATGTGGTGCCAGTACTATTAATACATCATCTGCTATAATTAATGGGCTCAGTGTAGAAAAAGTCAAAGTCAAGTTAAATAAACTGAATGTGAACAAGGCTCCAGGTCCTGATGGCATACACCCAAGAGTTCTTAAAGAGCTCAGCTCTGTTATCTCTGTGCCCCTGTACATAGTATTTAGAGATTCCCTGCTGACTGGTATAGTACCAGAAGACTGGTGCAAGGCAAATGTAGTTGCCATCTTCAAAAAAGGCACCAAGTCTTGCCCAGGTAATTATAGACCAGTAAGTTTAACATCTGTTGTGGGAAAAATGTTCGAGGGGCTCATAAGGGACTATATACAGGAATATGTGGGCAAATACAATATTATAAGTGATTGCCAGCATGGATTTACTAAGGACAGAAGTCATCAGACCAATCTGATCTGTTTTTATGAAGAGGTGAGTAGAAGTCTGGATAGTGGGGCGGCTGTGGATATTATGTTTTTAGACTTTGCAAAGGCGTTTGACACTGTAAGCGTTTGTTAGGTAAATTAGAATTCATTAGGTTAGAAATAACAGTGTGTAATTGGATTAAAAACTGGCTGCTGGATCGTGGTAAATGACTCCTACTCTGAGTGGTCCCCGGTTATGAGTGGTGTGCCCCAGGGCTCAGTATTGGGTCCTCTTTTATTTAATGTATTTATTAACGATATAGTGCAGTGTTTCTCAACTCCAGTCCTCAAGACCCACCAACAGGTCATGTTTTCAGGATCTCCCACAGAATGCACTGACAATAATGATATCACCTGTGCAATACTAAGGAAATCCTGAAAAACCTGACCTGTTGGTGGGTCCTGAGGACTGGATTTGAGAAACACTGATATAGTGGAAGGGATCAATAGCATGGTTTCGATTTTTGCAGATGACACCAAGCTATCAGGGAGTGCATCTATGGAAGATGCTCTAATTGCAAGCAGACCTGGACTCAATGAGTGCTTGGGCATCCACTTGGCAAATGGGATTCAATGTGGATAAATGTAAGGTTCTGCATCTGGGTAGAAATAATCTACAGACATCATGTCATGGGCTCCGGCCCGGATGCCGTCGCCCCCCGCGGCCGCCGCCCTGCTCGCAGGGGGTCCGGCGCGGTTACCGTCACCCCCCGTGGCCGTCCCCCTGCCCGCAGGGGATCCGGCGCGGGTGCCGCGGCCGCCCGCGACCATCCCCCTGCTGCCCAGGTTGTGGCACCCAGTCACGTACCCGTCCTCGCTCCTGTTTGCCCCTGCTCCTGCCTGTGCCCAGCCGGCCCTGCGTGTTTCCCCGGCCCCGTTAAGGGCCAAACGCACCGATAATTGCTAATTGTCGGACGCTGGTCCTATATATTTTTCACGCCCCCTGCACTCTCTGCCAGTTCACTGTTGTGTGTAAGCAAGTCTTGAGAGTGTTGGAAGTCCTGTCTGAAATTTCCCCCTGTACCATTTCCCTTCCGCTACGTTTCCTGACCTTGCCTGTTTGCCGCCTGCCCTGACCTTCTGCCCGCCTCTGACTACGAACCTCTGCCGCCTGCCCTGACCTTCGGCCTGTCCCTGGGCTCACCTCTGGATTATGATTCTGTACCACGCAATACCCCAGCCGCAATTTACAAGCAAGTCACATCAGGGGGAGCGACCTGGTAGCCTCATGCCGCAGCAAGTCCATCCCCTT
The DNA here is from genome assembly GCA_025379985.1 of Phyllomedusa bahiana. NCBI lineage: Eukaryota > Metazoa > Chordata > Amphibia > Anura > Hylidae > Phyllomedusa > Phyllomedusa bahiana. The sequence goes on from JAODAL010015906.1 coordinate 52,903, forward strand.
TGGGCGGGCTTTTTGGGGCTACTTAGACTCCACTCCCTGGCGTGGCTTAACTATCATCGCTTGCCGTGGTCCAGTGAATCCACCGAACCCTGGATCATAGACAACAGAACCGCATGCAGCGTCAATCAGCTGCCTCTAAGGCAAGTAAGATATTGGCGTGTATTAAAAGAGGCATGGACTCGCTGGACAAGGATGTAATTCTACCGCTGTAAAAAGCATTGATGCGACCTCATTAAGTATGCTGTTTAGTTCGGGCCCCAGCCCCGTTTATAGAAGAGATGTAATGGAGCTAAGAGAGTAAAAAGAGAGCAACCAAAAAAAAAAAGGGGGAATGGAGCATCTTAGTTATGAGGAGGGGTTTTGAGAATTGAACTTATTTAGTCTTGAAAAAAGACGCTTTGTGGGGACAGATTAATTTATAAAATATATAAAGGGGCCCCCTACAAAAAGTAGGGGGGAAAAAATTTTTTTTAAAGTAAACCCCCCTTAAAAACAAGGGGATTTTCCCTTTCGGCTGAAAAAAAAGGATTCAATCCCAGAGGAAAGGGGTTTTTTTCACGAAAAAAACTGTAATCTGTGGAGCCCCAAAAGTACTTAAAATGGAGGTGTTCACGTCTGGGTTCTGATCCCAACACACAGGAAAGACTTGTGATTCACTGTGGAGCGCAAGCATCTCTTGTAAGTTGGGGTGAGAACCTGGAAGTCAAGAGGAGCAGGTCCTGGGGAGCTGAGTGGTAGTGGTCATGTAGGTACGTATCACTTTCTTTTATTTTTTTTTTACCCACCCTATTTAAGATTAACTTTACTCTGCTGGACAACCCCTCTGGGAGCGCATACAGCTGACTCTTCAGTCAGCCGTGGTTTCCCGGGCACTGCCCATTTGGCCCCCGGGGCCTGGCAACATTCTTCGCTGTATGACTTCATTTGGGAGCGCATGGGCTAAAAGAACTATTGCGGAGAAGAGAAGCACTACCTGGACCGAAATAGGACCCCGGAAAGGCCCCAAGAAGACTTGCACCTTCCAGAGTACCGGGAAAGGGGCAAGGGTGCTTGTCTCACCTGCCTGCACGGGTTATACATCACCCGGGCCTGTCCCAAAGATGGAGCGCTTTGGGAGCAGCGGAGGGAAAGGGTGAGAAATTTATTTTTTAATTTTTTTTTTTTTTTTAAAAACCCTCCCAGACCCCCTAGGGGAAATATACCTTCCTATACCCCCCCTAGGGGGGATAATACCGCCCTATCTCCCTGAAAACCGCCTTGGGAAAAAAAAACCTCCCCTATACCGGGCCAGGGGCTATACCTGCCTGGGGGGAATGCAGCCTATCCCCCAAGGAATATTAAAAAATGCTTATACCTTTCCTATGGGGGCCATTAAACTCCCCTTACCTGCCTATGGGGGACATAACCTTCCTATCCTCCCTAAAACCTCATATTGGGAAATAAACTTCTAATCTGCCTTTACCTCCATGGGTATATTAAACTGCCATACTTGCCTTTTAAATAATTTTATTGGTATCCATTTTTATTTTTGAAATTTACCAGTACCGCTCATTTTTTCCACCTAGGCTTATACTCCAGTCAATACATTTTCTCAGTTTTTTGTGGCAAAATTAGGGGCTTTAGCTTATATTCGGGTCGGTATTTTTAAGGGTATAAAGAAAATGAATAACTGCAGGTTCCCTCTGGATAACAGTTTCAAAAAAGCAAGATCAAGCTGCTGGTATTGATGTAGATAAATAAGGAGGTTGTGTCAAATTGGGTTTTATTTTAAGGAAGACTATGTCAAATCAGTGAGATGTGGGCATTGGAGATCATCATGTATATCTTTTCCCGTTAGCAACCATGTCATATGTGTGAAATTTGTCAATCACATTTGTTAGATCAACTAGAACCTGAAGATGCTGAGTGTGACATGTACAGTTAAAAGGACTGGGAAAAATGATAAGAAACATTGAGGCTGAACCCTTAGACTGATCACATTTACTTGTATGGTATCTCTTTTTTTCCACAATTCCCAAAAGTACATATTGAAAGCTATAAATATACTGCATTTTTTCTATCTAATTTCATTGTTTCTAGCAAAATAATTGATTCTAGAAATATTTTTTTTTTTATAATTAGCCAAATTCTAAAGAAGGAAATAGCTTAGGTGGATTAAAAATCAGGTATTATTGTTACAACCACTGTCGCTTTGCTGATCCAAGCCCGTCCCTTTTACTATCATTTTCCCCTTCTTTCTTTGATTGATAATTATTCATGCTGTGTCAATGACCTTTACACAAATGCTTAGGGGACCCGGCTTGCTTATGACCTACTTGAAGAAATTACTTTGGGGAAAAGCCAGCTTCATAGGTTTATTGTCTATTTTTTCATGGTAAAGGCAAACCTCAAATCTTCCCATTTTCCTTAGAGGGAAAAGGGCCCTGGCGTCCCCCAATTTTTAGTGACATCTCTCTGCCCTTAAGTATTATGTGTAAAGGTCTTATCTCACTCCAGGTTGTATCTATTGGCTCTAAAAATAATTACATATTGGCATGCTTATGTGGATGTGGTTATTTGGTTTCCAGCACCCCTGGTAAAACATATACATATCAGTGGGGGAAAATAAATATTTGAACCGGCAATTTTTTCCCACCTACAAAGAATAGAGAGGTCCCCGTAATTTTTATCGTAGGTAACCCCTTTAAACTTTTCTCAAAAAAAAAAAAAATCCTGAAATCCATTGTATGATTTTTAAATAATTCATTTGCTTTATTTTCATGAAATAAGTATTTTATACCTACCCGCCACTCTCACAGACCCGTTTGTTTTTCCTACTTGCACTCATTACCCCATATTAATTTCATCTGTTTGAATCATTACCTGTACAAAAAATCCCCCCCACACGTGAAACAATCACACTCCAACCTCTCCACCATGACAAGACAAAAAGACTTTTAAGGACACCAGGGGGCAAAACTATAGACCTGCAAAAAAGATTTGTGGGCTAAGGCCAACAGGAAACACTTTTGAAAAAAGCAACAACTGTTTGGGCACCAAGAAAAAAGGAAAAACAGAAAATGACGTCAATCTTCTGTTTTTGAACGACCTGGTCAATAATCTGAATAGAGTTGGGACAAAGTGCAACGGAAGTACTAAATGACTAACGATTGGTACAGAGTGCGAGATGACCCTGCCAGTAAAGGCTTGTAATGTACATATTGTGTTATTGTTAGGTTCTGCATATTAACAAAATGCAGCAAGATCCTAAGTAAGTTACTAAGCTCCATCTAGGGGTGACCGAAGATGGCCAAAATTGCAAAATTGTACCAGAATTGTATCCAGGTCTATTTACCCAGGTGGGGTTCCACTATCATGAAATCATCACCTTAGACCTAAAATAAAAAAGAAAATGTAGTTCAAGAAAAATCCCAAAAAACAATTTTAAAAAAAGGGATAATTTTTTTTTAAAATAAAAAAAAAAGAAAAAATTAAATTTAAAAGTTTAAAAACCCCCTTTTTTTTTTGGTGTAACATGCAAAGAACTTGGTCTCAACAGTGCTGAAATAGTACTGTCTCCTAATTAATGTGGGAGGTCCCAGAATTTGGACACCCATTGATCGTAAAGTGATATCATATATCATCACTTTTTGAGATGTGAATGCCCCTTCAAGATGTTTTTTGCCTTTTCTAGATTTTTAAAAGTTAAAGAGGTTGTCCAAGTTTTGCTGCTGTAAGAAAATTAACAAAGCCATACTTACCTTCCTACTCACGTGCATTTTATTGGTACCTCTAATGCTGCTTACATCCAGTGCTCTGTTTACTTCTTGCTCCTGCTGGTCAGTTCATGTGCCGATCAGCAGCTGCAGAGGTCACATGTCATTGCCTGACATAAAAGTTTGGAAGTAAAGGCTCCAAACAATGATGTTAAAAAAGACACATTACCGCTGGAGCCACTCAGTGGCAATTTTTTTTAAAATCAGATCTTTTTTATTGTGACACATCATAAAGAGATCTAATACACAGAAACAAAGACCTCCCAAACAGAAACCTCAAAGCAAAACCTCTGGTGGTGTACCATCCCCCACACATGACTACACTACTTCACTGCCCAGCACAGTTATTAAGAGAAGAGAAGAGGGGAGAACTGGGGTGTCCAGCCGAGGACTCCAATTTTTTTCAAATGTGGATAACACCTTCCTTTTTACTTTTATACGCCTTTCTAGTCAAATTATGGTATTCATTTTATTTCTATACTCTTGTAACGTTGGTGAAGATGGCTGCAGCCAGTGGAATGCGATAAGCTTACGAGCGACATAAAGCCTACAAGAAATACTGATAGCTATCGATGAATCCGCTGCTACATCCAGTAAACACCCCAAAATACATGTCAGCAGCTCTGCTTGTATTGTGATACTATACACTCTATGGATGAGGCTGAGAACTCCCTTTCAGAATGGCCCTAGAATAGTACAATCCCACATATGTGCATAATGTTTGCAATCAGTGGCAATATTTTTTATATATTGACCAGGATAATCCCGTTCAAATAGTTATTTTGCAGTTGACAGCCATGTTTGTTCTCTGGATCAACGAACATACCTGCAAGCGTATATAAAATTGAACCGCTCTCTCCTTCTCTTCTCTCTTGGTTACTGTCAATATTTTATTATTTTCATATCCCTGTTCTTTTAGTCTCAGCTTGGAATGCAAATAACCCCTCATATCTTTCACTGACATTAGCAGAAGAAGCTGTCAAAAAAAAATAAATAAAAAAAAAATAAAAAGATTGAGTGACTGAGAAAATAAGCACACAATGCGCTCACCTTAAAGATGGCCTATAAAGGAGCATGTAGTCAGATACGTCCACCGGTAGCCTCCATGGAAAAACGCTACACATTCATCAGTTTTCTAGATGTCATGTGGTTCATGGAGAAAGCTTTGTTGACCAGAGGACACAGCCTTACAAACTAAGAGAACTTCTTATAAGTATATGTGAATACGGCGTATATATTAGTGTTTCTGACTAACTAGCTAAAATGCATATAAGGCACTCAACAACTTTAATATGAAACACATCTTGAACAGATTGCTGAAAGTATTTTTTAACCCCAGAAAAATGTATAAACCAATATAATTTTTTGCTTGTGATTGGTATTTATCTAATAATGAGGGTTTCAAGGCTCATGTTTTTAAGAATTACCCCAGTGTGTTGTAGTTGTGAAAATCTGAAGGTCCAAATTTTTCATAAACTGCAGATTGTGTTATTTCAGTGCCAGTAAATTGTAATTAAAAGAGTTGTCCAACTAAATACAAATATATACAGTACATATGGTTTCTCACAAAAGTGAGTACACCCCTGACATTTTTGTAAATATTGTATCATATTTTTTCATGGGACGACACTGAAGATATGACACTTTGACACAATGTAAAGTAGTCGGTGTACAGCTTGTATAACAGTGTAAATCTGGTGTGCCCTCAAAATAACTCAACATACAGCCATTAATGTGAGTACACCCCTTAGTGAAAATGGACAAATTGTGCCCAATAAATAAATTTTGTGTTATCACTCTCTCATACTGGTCACTGGTAGTTTAACATGACATATCATGCAAAGAATTGTCTGAGGATCTGCATCGCCCGCCCGGGGATCGGCCTCTGACTCTGCACGCCGTTGTAAGACGGCCGCGCAGTCAGTCAGGCAGCAGCAGCACACTTGCTGAGCAGCTGCTGCTACAGGGAGAAGGCAGGAGGGATCGTTCCCCTCCTCCCCTGTATGTATGAGCACTAATTGAGCGCTGATACATACACAGCATTGCAGGGGGTGCATGGCTTTAACCACGGCCCCTGCGACGATGGGAGTAAGCGGCGTGATGACGTCACGCCACTTACACTGAACCCCAGCTCTGGACCTGGCCAAGCTGCAGGGATCCTGGTGAGGTGAGTACGTTTTTATTATTTTATTATAATTAGCTATAGAGGGCAACTACCTGGCTATTGATTGGGGGGGGGGGGGGGGGGGGGTCTACAGGGGCAACTACCTGGCTATTGTTTGGGGGGAGCTACAGGGGCAACTACCTGTCTAAGGATGCGGGGGCTACATGGCTACAGGGGCAACTACCTGGCTATGGATGGGGGAGCTACAGGGGCAACTACCTGGCTATGAATGGGGTGGGGCTACATGGCTACAGGGGCAACTACATGGAAATGAATGGGGAGCTACAGGGGCAACTACCTGGCTATGGATGGGGAGGGGGCTACAGGGGAAACTAGCTGGCTATGGATGGGGGGCTACATGGCTACAGGGGCAACTACCTGGCTATTGATTAGGGGGTGTTACAGGGGCAACTAACTTGCTATGGATGAGGGGGGCTACTTGGCTACAGGGGCAACTACCTGGCTATGGATGGGGGGCTACAGGGGAAACTACCTGGCTATTGATTGGGGGAGGCCACAGGGTTAACTACCTGGCTATTGATTGGGGGGGGCCACAGGGGTAACTACCTGGCTATTGATTGGGGGGGGCTACAGGGGCAACTACCTGGCTATTGATGGGGGGGGCTCCATGGCTACAGGGGCAACTACCTGGCTATGGATGGGGGCTACATTGCTACAGGGGAAACTACCTGGCTCTGGGGGGTGGGGGTGTATTACATGGCTACAGGGGCAACTACCTGGCTACAGTGGGCTACTATCCTGCTACAGTGGGCTACTATCTGGCTGCAGAGGGCTACTACATGTCTACAGTGGGCTACTATCTGGCTATAGGGGGCTGCTAAATGGCTACATGGGCAACAATCTGGCTACAGGGAGTATTACATGTCTACAGTAGGTTACTATCTGGCTACAGGGGGCAGCTATCTGGCTACTGGGGGTATTACATGGCTGCAGGGGGCTGCTAAATGGCTACAGGGGGCTACTATCTGGCTACAGTGGGCTACTATCTGGCTACAGGGGGCAACTATCTGGCTACAGGGGGCAACTATCTGGCTACAGTGGGTATTACATGGCTACAGGGGCAACTACCAGGCTACACGGTGCAACTACCTTGATACAGGGGGCATATAACTACCTGGCTACAGGGGCTACTATCTGGCTACAGGAGGCTACTACATGGCTACCAGGGGGCATATTACATGGCTACCATATGAGGTGCTATAGATGTGGAGTTTATATAGAGATGCGGATTAGTAGAGCAGTTCTGATAAAGTGAGGCATCTAAGATGTTTGTTTTGTATATTCTACAGTGAAGAGTCGTGGCTGGAAGAAGTCGTCATGGCGTCTGGGACAGATGGAAAAGAAAAACAGAAAGAGACCAACTCTTCAGAGACGTCTCCTGTAAGTCACTAGCTATAACTTTACTGTAATCGATTATGTGTCTGCAGAGCCTGTGTACAGCTGGTATCCACCACTGTATGGTCACTGTTTGCCAGTTATATTGGTTGTAGTGATAAACATGGGCTTCTATCGTAATGTACAGTTTGTAATAATTCAGGTCGCTATGTGTGGTGCTATGTGGTCACAGTGTTGCTGTATTCGGGTCACTTATGTGCTGGGTGATATGTGATCATGTTGTGGTGGTATTATACGGGTCACTATTTGCTGGTGATTATGTGCTGAGGAGATGTGTATTCAATGTTGTAGTATGGGGGGGGTTAATAATTATTACCCACAGAGCTTCAATCAATCTTTGGTCAACTGTCAGGTAAATTTTACCACAATAAGCCTGGGATACGCATATTGTTTTATGTTGATTGAAGCCAGTTGGTAATTAGTACCATCAGTCACTATTATATTGTCTCGTTTTTTAATACGTAGTCATCATTTTTTTAAAAAGTGCTTATTTTGCATATTTTGTCTTTGGTTTATGGTGGATGCAATGTGTCTCAATTGTGGTAGCATTATGTATACGGGGTGGAGAGGGTTGAATTTCTTCCACCTCCCCGTTATTGCAAATTTATCCTATAGGAACGGCTCTGTATACCTCCCTACCTAATGAGGACCTAAATGGGAAAGCATGGTGATGCCCCATTCCCGACAGCAACCTGTTGTCCTATGATGGGTAAGCTGGGTGCCTGCAGTGGGGGATGAGGAGTCACCCATCATTCCTATATAGGCTTCCATTGTTCAGGAAGGTATTTAGGTATATCCTCACCCAAAGTATGCAGGTAGGTATATAGGCTATCACAGTAAGAGAGGCAGGTAGATAAAAAAGATTCCTCAGTAGGTAAGTAGGCGTATAGGACTCCCCTGTAGGTAGGTATATAGGTACTTTCAGTAGCTAGGAAGGTATATAGGGCACCCTTGTAGGTAGATAAAAAGATTCCCTCAGTGGGTAGGTCACCCCAGTAGGTAGTGTAGGGTAGGAAGGGTAGTATATAAGGACCCATAAAATTAATTCGGTAGGTATATAGGGCCCCTAGTAGGTTGATAGATGTATAGAGCTCTCATTAGGTTGGTAGGTATATAGGTCCCATAATAGGTTATTAGGTGTATAGGGCTCCTAGTAGGTTTGTAGGAGTATAGGGCTCCCATTAGGTTGGTAAGTATATAAGGTCCACAGCAGGTTGGTAGGTACTTTATGTAGGTCCCCAGTAAGTTGGTAATTATATAGGGAACCCCAATAGATTGGCAGGTATAAAGGTCCCTCTAGGAAGGTGGTAGACCTTAAAATCCCTCATGTAGGTTGGTAGACATATAGGCCCATGACTAAAAATGAAAAAAATAATGCTCACCTTTCTCTGTCCCCAAGTCGAACAACTCACTTCTCCCTGGGTTCCGGACAGGCAGCATGATACCATCATGTAGGGTGGCTAGCCACCCACCGGAGTACTCTGCAAGGCAGGGAGCCAAAAGCTCACTGCTCCACAGTATCTTTAAACTGTGTGTGCATTCTGAGAATGCGCATTCAGTTGAGAATACTGCCAGCACTCTGGTATCGGAGCAATAGCTTGGAGGGCGGGGATGCATTGGCAATCAGCTCATGGGTAGATTTCTGGTTGGGGCAGTGGCAATTTTATCTGGGGAATGGGAGGGGAGCCCATGATAAAACTGCCTAGCGACATCCCTAAAGGATGAGATTTTTCTTTATTTCTAGTCAACTTTTTCTGTAGTGCTCTATAGTCACCATTCACATCAGTACTTATCACCAGTGGGCCTCTCAATCTAATTTCCAAGACACCACTAGAGCCAATTCTATAGAACAATAAGAAACTTATGTATATGTTTTTAAAATGTGAGAGAAAACCAGAATACTCATAGGAAACCCATATAAACCTGAAAAGAACATAAAAATTCCATGCAGATGCTACCTTTGGACAGATTGGAACCTACTACCCCAGTGCTTCAGAAGGGACAATTCTAGACACGAATCTTGTTCTTGCACAGGTTATCTAAAATCCTCATGGCGGTTCGTTGGTGGCAGGGGATTTTGCCATCACTCTTACTACTCTAAAGCCTTGGGACACCACCTTTAAGTCCCCAGAAATGTTACCCAAGTTAGTTTGGTCTTGAACCTGATTATAATCGTTGGGTAATTGGCTAACTGTCATATGTAAGTGGGGGCCCTCCAGAATCTCGCCCAAAATGAAAGATGTTGGGTGAGAAAAGAATTTAACATGTTGAATTTCAACACCTGATTCTTTTGTTTTCCACAGAGAGAAGCCACCACCAGAGGTGTCTGGCAACAGCTTCCTCTTTTCCCCATTGAAAACTTGAACTTTGTTTTGGGCATAATCCGGCACATATTTTCAAAGAAAATATGCGCAAAAATACATGCCAAAATACGCCACATGAACATACCCTAAGAAAGATATCAAAATAACATGAATACCCTTTGGCTACAAAATCGCAATATATGGATTGTTTGCCTACTATAAAAATCATATTAACAGTTCTAAGGGCTCTAGTAAAATAATAAAAAAAAAAAAAACTTATACTCACCTTCCTCCACTTCTGAACGCTAATACAAATTAGTGACACCATTCAATGTGACGGAATGCCAACAAAAGACCAAGGAGATGCGGCACTGGAAAGGGGGACTGGAAGAAGGCGAGTACAAGTGTTTTTTTTATTTATTGGAGCCTTAGGAGCTGCTAGTATGTGTTTTAAAGGAGGTGGACAACCCCTTTAATTCTTCTAGGTACCTGTTTGCCGCAGTTTTTGTGAAGAAACTTGTCAGGGAGGTTGTTCCAAATATCTTGGTGAACAACCCAGAGATTTTCTGTGGATGCAGACTTGCTAAAATCCTTCTGTATCTTCATGTTGCCCCAGACAGACTCAATGATGTTGGGAACAGACCTTTTTAAAAGCAAAAGGTAGTCCCAAATGGTAGAGACCAAATATTTGACTATAATTCACTTTGAATCTTGGTAATCAATATTAGAGATATAACCTATTAACAATTCTACTTTTTAAAGCACTCCCACTTTACATAATCTTCTCCATACCGGGCCTGAGACCCTGATTTATATAAAAATACTATTATAAACATAGTATATAAATCTAAACAAAGATATATAACTCACCCACTAACAGAACAATCCATATACACAGTACACACATATATATAATATATATAATATAAGAACTCTTGAAACTCACATTAACACAACACGACTCACACACACTACAAACACTACACAAACCAGAACAACCACCAAATTCATTCCACCAACACCGTCACCACACCACATCAATCCCATAACTCTTACATTCCCCACAGCAACGACACACTCACCATCTCCATGTCAAAACACATACCCCCCTTATGTCAAAATCACCTATCTAGCTTAAAACGCACTACACTAACCCTATTACAATTAATGAATTATAAATTTCTCCGAGAAATAGGTCCTTTTCTCGAGAATTGTCCCCCAATATGCAAATTCTCAATACGGCCATGAAAAAAAGTCTGTACATCTTAAACATAAAAAAGTAAAATTTGGAAAATTGTAAAATCTTAGATTTTTCAAAAAAACTAGATGATCTCAAAGTAAGCATGAAATGTAATGTAAATATGGAGTCATAACGCACTTTAATCGATCAACCAGCGAAAACATCAGGTCTTGGTCCTAGGAACACAATACTTTATATGCAGTATAAATAATCGCTCGAGACGGCTGACCTGCAAAAAAGGTATATTTTTCTTACTTTCACTCTTACCTGACAGCCTTTCAGGTCAAATCAAGCAATAATGAAGTACTTTCTGGTGACTCTAGCACAGCTCAAAGGAAAAACAAAATGAAGGAAAATGTCAAGCACATTCTTTTTAAACCCTCAAAATCTTGCCGGAGATTCATTGTGTCTCCGAACAACTGTACATAACACTTGGCTGCAGTAGAATATGGGTGTTTAATAAAACATCAAAGGTCTTTAAAAACACAAAGCAGAGAAAACAAATACAGTCAAGGCTATTAAGGATCAATATTATGCATGTAGTGAAAAAAATGAGCATTGTTTAAGAAAGACTTTGTCAATTTAAATTCTGAGTGGTAAATTACATTGTTGTAAAACGACCACGGATGGATGCCTTTAAGTGTGGTCGACACGCGCTAGGTGAATGTTTGTATTGACTTACAAGCTAGATGCATGTGTCAAAATGCAGTCCGGTATTTTGGTAATAATAGCTAGCAGTCATAGCTGTAAATTATTTATGGGGACTATTCAGTGTGAACAGGTTAGTGTACACATCGTCTTCAGCTTGACTGGCCTGATTTCTGATCACTCGTACATTCAACTCCTTGGAGACTTGCTCTTATCATTGCACACAAGACCCTAAGAAAATATAACAAAAGTACAGCCATTCTGACAACTCAGTATGTCCTGGCAATTTGTTCACTTTTATTTCAAGGTTCATTGAACATAATGTTGTCCCCTTTTTTAGCTTTACCTAATAAGAATACAGAGTCAGAAGATTCTGTTGAGTTGCAGTTACAACATTATTTAATGTTCTCAGCCCGACCAGACAGCAGATGTCATTGTTGTTGATCCTAATTGAGAATGACATCTGGTTAATGGTGAGAATAGGATGGGTTTTCATTAGATTGATTGGACACTTCTGTTTCTAATGAAGTAAATAAACAGATGCAATTGTAGCTATTAGCTATTTTTTGGGGATTTTTTCAACAACTTTTACTTTTACGGATTAACATAAAAAACTTGTTTGGCGCTTCTGTTATATAAACACCAGAATGTACTGTAGATTGGCAATATCACAATGCAGTTTTTAATATCTGATTTGTTACTGATTTTCTTTAAAGGGACACTACCTTTAACATTTTTCTTTTCACATATTGACGAGCAATATGCAAATATTATATAATTTTTTTTATTTGGGTGGTTTTTTTTTTATATACATCACTCTCGCTTCGTGACATCCCTCGCTGAGATCTCGAAAGTACAGCCTTGTAGAGATATGACTGTTATATAATCTTATTTTTCAGATCGGGTCTCTGGCCTTCGAAAAGTTAAAGAATAAATCAGCAATAACCTGATAAGAGTAAAGAAATCCCCAGTGTTGAAAAATATTATCCTATTTTCCTTTTATGTATTGCTCATGATTTAGTATAATTTTATCTCTCCCTATGAAGAGAACAATAGAACAATCATTATGTCATACAATTTGTAATGAGACTATGTAGAGATAAGTAGCAGCTGAAGAAAAGCGAGATTAGTCTGCCCTGCCATACAGAAGTTCTCTTACAGCTAGAGAATGATAATATTTTATATGTAATTATTAATTGCATAGAACTGCCAAAAAGAAACTGTTACCAAAAATTCTAAAAAAAAGATTAGTTTTCCACGATTATTGATTTTAACAAAAATCCTTCCTTCTGATGGAAGTGTCCCTTAAAATTAGATGTCATGTGGTATATGCTGCCATGCTTTTATAGAGCTAGAAAATGCAGTGTATAGTTGCTAGTAAAAGTAAGTAAACCTATGAATCTATCCTTAATCTCTTGTGCCTAGTATTACCAATAAATTATTCACAATTACAGACCAACACAAGCCGACTAAACTAATGCACAGTTTATGTTGTGTACTGCGCACACTGAGTAAACATCCACTTTGCAGGGAAAAAAGGTAACTGAACCTCTGTGTTAATGACTTTTCCAAGAATTAATAATGTCTCAATTAAAGAGGTGTTCCCATGAATCAAAGTGTACTGCACAGGTTAACTCTCAGCTAGCTGCTAGTCAATTGTGTATTATGATAATGATATGCATTGCATGCAGGCCTGTCCTCGCTCAATTTACATTCTATGGGAACTCCTGAATATAGCCGAGAGCACAGCATGTCACAGACAACTTTATTATGGACCTGAGACAATTTCTGCACACTACTTTTCATGGGAGCGTGGCTTAGCTAAATGTGGGATTAGATTTGTGGGTACATGGCTTGACCACTATATGACACGATTCACCAAAAATAGGCCAAAATTCTGGCATAGAAAGTAAGCCAAAGCACAACTGTCTAAAAAGTTAGACAAGTCTAAAGCTGCAACAATTTATTAATAAGCATGAGTCACAGTGCATTTTAGACTGCCTGTCTAAGATTACGCTGTTTATATTTTAGACAGAGATAGTAAATGAGGGCCAATTTGTTTTGGACTGGCTCAGAGTCCCAATCCATACCCTATTGAAATTTTTTAGCAGAACCTAAGTATACGAGCATTTCAAAATTAATGAGGAACTAAAATACGTGTATGGAGAGGAATGGTCCAAAACTTCTTCAAAAATTTCAGCCACAAACTTAGATAACACTTAGATCCCATTTAATTAGTAATCGTAAATAAATCCAGGTAATTCCAAATTGATTACTTACTTTTTGTTGCAACTGTAGTTTGCAATTTAATTCCCTCTCCTTGGTGTGTGAGTCTGGAAGGCTGTCACATTGACTTCCTTTTTCAAGTGTGTTCTTGATAGTTTCTACCTGTAAGGTAAATCATAGATGGATTATGCAGCTAGACAATTATTTATTACATAATCTAGTCTACATGTCAATGGTTGAAGGAAAGGAAAATAAAAATATTACAAAGGTCTAGTCAAAGTGCCAATAAAGATATTGTGGCAATACCTGAAATGAGTAGTTTCTGCATGTTGGATCAGGGTGCCTAGGGTCCACCTGAGGGGTTGATTCTGAATGCCCACTCCAAAACTACTGTACTTTGGTTCCCTGTCTCTGCTACCTGTGTGGTTCGTCCGTCCAGTCTTGCATCGACTGATACAGACCATTGTGATGACACACCGGATCATAAATCAAGATGGGATTGCTGGGCCTTCTAAGTCTCCTCCCGACGCCGGGGCCTAATTTGTAGTAGAGCTAAGCAGCATAGGCAGCAGTCTGTGTGCAGAAAGAATTCATATAAAGAATATATCCGCCCCGCCCTTATCGCAATATAATATATTTTTTTATATAAATTAGCAAATAGCAAAAAAAAACAATAAAACCACTAAATAGTGGTCATACAGTGGAAAAAAAGTATTTAGTCAGCCACCAATTGTGCAAGTTCTCCCACTAAAAAAGATGATAGAGGCCTGTAATTAACATTATAGATAACCCTCGGAACTATGAGAGACAAAATGTATGAAAACAAATTCCCTAGAAATCACATTGTCTGATTTGGTAAAGAATTTAATTGCAAATTATGGTTAAAAATAAGTATAGGTCACCTACAAACATGCAGGATTTCTGGCTTTCAAAGACCTGTAACCTTCAATTTCCATTATTCATTAAGTATATAGAACACCCATGTCACAACCTCAAACAGAGTCACACTCCAAACTCCACTATTGTGAAGAACAAAGAGCTGTCGAAGGACCCCAGGAACACAATTGTTAATAGCCCTGCAGCCAAGGCTGTGAAATTGAATCGCATAGGCAAGCATCTTGTTGTGAAGAAATCCAACTGGGGGGTGAGAGCAATAATTAGAAAAATGGAATTAGACCTAAAAAACTACTGATAATCTCGGCCTTCAGAAGCTTTCAGATCTGCTGGGGCTCCACACAAATCTTACTCCGTGGGGGTCAAAATGAAGACAAGAACGGTGAGCAAAAATCCCCAGAAACCACAATGGGGGAGTGGGTACGTAATGAATGACCTGCAGAGAGCTGGTACCACGTAACAAAGGCTACCATCAGTAACACACCACCCCCCGGACTCAGACCGCAGTGCCAATTGCCCCCTGCTTAATCCAGTAAAAAACCGGGCCCTCTGAAGCTTGCAAGAGAGCATTTTGATACCAAAAGTACTGGAGAATGTCTTGGGGTCAAGAAACCAAGTAAAACTGTTTGGTAAAACACAACTTCGGTTTTTAATGAGAGAAAGCTGATTGCACCCAGAGAACACAACCACGTGAACAGGAGGGTGGAACATCTTTCTTGGGGCTGTTTCCGCAAATGACCAGGACTACTGATCAATGTACAAAAAAAGAGGGGGGGGGGCCATGTATCGTGAGATTTTGAGTGCAAACCCCTTTCTATCAGAAAGGCATTGAAGATGAAAAAAGGGGGGTTTTCAGCATGACAATGCCCCCCCAAACACACACCAGGGCAAAAAAGGGGAGTGGCTTAAAAAGCATTTAAAGGGCCCCGTGTGGCCAAGCCAGTCTCCAGACTCAACCCAAGAAAACTTTTGGGGGGAGTTTAAAACCATGTTTCCCACGACAGCCCCAAAACATCGCTGCTCTAAGGGGGTCGCATGGATTAATGGGCCAACATACCACAACAGGGGGGTCAACCGTTAAAATTACAGAAAACATTTTTACTCTGTCATCAAAAAAGAATATACAGCAAAAATATTGAATAACATTTTTTTTATTGACAATACTATTTTTTTCCATATTTTTTCTTAAAATTTCTTCCCAAATCAACAATGTGATTTTTTTGGATTTGTTTTTTCCATTTTGTCTCTCATAGTTAGGGCACATATGAATCAATACGGGGCCCCCTTCTTTTTAAGTGGGAGAACTTGCACAATTGGTGGCTGACTAAAAATTTTTTTTCCAAACTATACACCCTTTTATTTCAGTAAACAGGCTTGGACTGGCTCCCAAGGGAGCAGGGGAAACCACTTGTGGAACCCATGGTATTGCTGGCCTGCGGCTGCCTTTCAGGAAGAGAGGCAGCGAAAGAGAGACAAACCCAGTGTCACTACATCATGCAAAAGAATGCTAGTACAAAAATCAACCCCTCAAAGGGCTTCGAGATCAACTCTACTGGTTAGCCAACCCAACCCCTCCACCTGGCAGTGTAAATGTATATATATTTAGATATCGTGTCCCCTTTAACACAACCCTGACACCCCGGGGACCTACTTAATGTTCAAACTTCGGGGGGGTTTTTTTTAATTGCTTTCTACAAGAGCGTCGGTTTGGGTGTAAAATAGAACTATCTGCAGAAGTTATCTAATATATTTCTACTACATTGAATATACATATAAATAGTGACTCTCACATACCACACCCATATTTTTTGGGTTTTTTAAATTTTTCTCTTGGGGGTATGAAAGTTTGGTTTTTAATTATAACATATTTTTATAGAGGACGGAAAATATTTGGGGAATCCCATAGGGTTGGGTAACTTTGAAATGGTGGATTGTGCCTTTCCTAGCCTACCACTGGGATTATATGCAGAGGGGTATTTTTCTAAAAAAAAAAACCCTCAAAATCTTTAAAAAACAAAATCAGATCCACCAATCTGCATAAGACAACCTCCATAAACCCATAACCTTTTCTGTACTGATGATGGTGAAGAACCCTGAAACAGCTGTCTACAGCTGTCTCGTATACAGTAATAACAATGACCTCTTTTGGCTGAAACCACAATACACCTTTGAAAACAGAAATATGCTCTATTCATGTTACAAACATAGAAAAAACACATAAGGCGCCATGTCCGAAAATTGACGGCGCCGCGGCAGTTTTTAGGCGCATTAAATCAGTGTATAGCGCAGTAAAAAGTCAGATCTTCTCAAAAACCTGGGGCAGGTAAACTAACCCAAAAATGATTGCCCCCTAAAAAAGGGGCTTGCGAAATTGGGGCATTGGGTATCATTGGAGGGAAAGTAATGCACCTCTCGAGGTGCAATGCCAAGGAGGGGTTTTAACATACATTACTACAATTAATCCCTAATAGGTTTCATTTGTTATGTAGGCGCACAGCATCTAATTTTTGTGTACGACAGTTCATTTACATTGAGAATATGGCGTCAAAAGTGGTTTTGGCGCAAAATAGACCAAAAACCTGGCGTTGGCGTGTTGGGACATGTCGGCCATAGATTGTATTATCAGAAATAAAAAATAAATGTGATGTATTTAGCACAGAAATGGAATACCTAATATACCTAATGTATGAAAACTGTCTAGGTCTAAGGGTACGTTCACGCAGCGTTTGTTAAATACGTATTTGGGTACATTTTACATACCGAAAAATGGACCTCAATTTGTATTTAACAATGTTTAAGTGTGATTACATTGATTTCAATGTAGAATATGTATCGTCATTCAGACGATACTTGTCTTACATATTTTTTTTCATTGTGTAAAATGGATGTGTTCAAAAAAATTGACATGTCAATTCTTGATCCGTTTATCGCATTGAAAAGCCAATAGAAACAATAAGGATATGTTTCTGCAGTCCAGAAAATGTATCCAAATGCGTACCACACGTTGTGCTATTTTTTGGGATGCGTTTGACACAATACATTTTACATATTGCAAAAACATATCCAAGAAGCCGTCTGTATATGCCCTAAGACTTTCTTTGTTGGTTATAGCAACCAGAGTTCCCCTTTCATTTCATATAGTGCTCCCAAAAAAATTAAATGTGAGCTCTGATTAGTTGCTATGGCAACAAAGAAAGTCTTAGACCTAGATAGTTTTTACACATGTCCTACCTAAAATCTGAGTACCCATAAAAAGATAAAAAAAACTATACAGCAATAAGCACAGATCTAAAATTACCCCCTATGTTTATCTGTGTGAGACATTTAACATATTAATAGACATTCAACTTTTTCATTGTATATTTTGAATCCCCTCGTATATAGGCCACATTGAACACTTCATCCTCTCAAGACTGTTTTAAGTGCCAGTCCATAGAATTGCCTTTCCAGTTCAGACATATGCCCCTCTCACAGTTGATCAGTTTGCTTTAAGCAAGCTTATGTTTCCTATGCTCTGCACAAGGGTTCAATTAACTGCTATGTGACATTGGCACCTCTTTAAACGCCCATAGAACATGTGAAGAGCCCAGAACTGGCAGCTGCCTATAATCTGGTCCTACATTATGTAGTGCTGCCAACTGGAGCAAAACCCTCTCTTGCAGATATCACCTGTGGCTATCATTTCTACTGCCAAGATATTTCCTACTTATGTCTGAATGCCACGAAACTGGCAAAATCCTATTGTAAGATCTTTGGATTTATATAGAGGGAAAAAGGTATCTTTACAATACAAAAAAATACTGTCAGGACTGGGGAATTGCCTTGCTCTTTTCGTTTTTAAACAGACATTAAATTGATGCATTTAGTAACTGATTGATCAGTTATGTATAAATGTTTAATTTTGGGGGGTTTTAAAAAATTTTTATATGAATTCCTGTGTACACAGGGTGGGCCCGAATATTTATTAAAATTGCTATATACAGTCTTACACTGTTTCTATAAGAACTGACAAAACCACTCTTTATTCCAGCCAGAGTAGTTTCAGTGCTTCTTGGAATATTTCTATACAAATCAGAAGCTGAAGGCTGGTATGCCGTGATGGATAAAATACAAATATAGCATGTTCATCCTCATGGACTGTATAGTTATTACAGTGGGCAGTGTTGCTGTCCAGAAAGTGAATGTCCACCCTTGTAAAAAATCAATCTTAAAACAAATAGTCTACAATACAAGCCTTTTCAAATCTGTTTGCCATATGCATAATATATCTTAAAGTCTAACTCGTTTCTTCTGATAAAAGCTAAAACCCCACAAAGAACACTAAAAGATAAACTTTCTTTAGGGATTAAAAAAATTTTTTTTAAACGTGCAAATAAAAAAAATTTTGTATTCAGAACTTCGCACCCCTATGGTGGATGCAGGCAGCCAAAATTTTAGAATATAATTCAAAAGGCCTCAGTGCCCCACAGAGGGGCACAACTTTTCCCAGTCTGCGCTCACTTCCCAGTCGCCCCCCCGGGACCCCATTTATTTTCACCTTTCCCCCTCAAGGGGGTTCTACCACTGTTCGCCCTGGTGCTGGGTCCTATGTTCTTCTTCTTTTCAGCGCCAGGTTCCTTCTTTTGCTGCTTGTTCCTACTCTATGCTGTGCCCCAGTCTGCACGGACAGGTCCTTTGAGATTTAAAGGGCCAGCTTGCACCACCCAGCTTTCCCAGGAACCTCTCCCTCCCTCAAGCTTCTGCCAGTTATTGGTGGTACTTGAAAGGGTTTGCTGCTTTTGTGCTATTCTTACTGTGATTCCAAGGTCTGACCTTCCCTATGTTTACTGACTATTCTGCCACCTGCCACCTGCCCTGACCCTATGCCTTTCTTCTGACCACGTAAGAATATTGTAATAACTGAAAATCCAAAGGGTTAAAACATCTCAATTTTAATTCCACTTAGTTAAAAAACCTTTTAATGAGGCCTCAAAAATTATACATATCAATAGTACAATATTCAAGTGCAAACAATATTCAAAGTGACCAACAATCGTCAAATGCAAAAGAAATAGAATACTTAGGGCATATTATAAGTTGGCGTAACGGCCAATTCAAAATTTCTTTAAAAGCAGGAGAATTAAAAACCCGTTCTTCTGCATTCCAATACAGGCACAGTCTAGTGTCAATACGACAAGTTGGGGCCCGCACCCCCTTTAAAACCCCTGACTGTTCTAACTTTTTTGACTAGGTTTGGGGGGTCAAAAAATCAAAATGTGTCTGCTTCATGAAAAGTGGGCACATTCCCCAAACGCCCCAATCATTGGGACTTAAAAAAAGTCTTTGGGCTTATGCCCAAAATTTGAGGCACCTCTCAACATTCCTTTTTGGCTCAAATACACCAGAAAACTAGCGCAGCCCTTCATACATGCCCGTTTGGTCGCGGGGTCAAACAATCTATATAAATTAAACAAGGGGGACAGTAAATTTAATGGGGGGAGGGTGGGGTGACAAAATTGTCCTACTACATTAACCATATGTGATAAATTTCAACGATATCCGATGAAATTTCACAAATGTACTTGGCATAAATTTGGGGGGAAAAGGGCCATATGACTATAATTCCCTTATGACACCTGTACCATTCAAAGTGGCTTGGCTGAGACTACTTTTGCCGTTGAACGTGACGCATTTCTCAAGTATTGTGAGACACTTTCATACGTACTGTTGGAACGTACACTATTAAAAACAGTTGGTGCCAGATTCGTATATGTCCTCCTAAGTCTCAAATTTCAGATTTCTACAGACTTTATGTTGCTCATGGCAAAAAAAAATGGGAAAAAAGTTCAAGTCAGGTCGTAAATCTTTTTATTTTATTTTTCAAGTCAAGAGCTCACTTTAGAACAAGCCTAAGAATATTTTTTGTGCATTAGCTAACAAGAGATTTGCATTGGTTGACAGTTCTGTTTCAGTTCTTTCAACCGGGAGAGAGTTTTGCTTACGAAGTCCGTTGCTTTTTTTTCTAGAATATGGACCCCTAAAAAATGATGAAACTAAAAATTTTGCAGCTGTGTTGGTATTTTTAAGGCCTTTTTCTTAAAAAAACCAGGATTTTCCACACATGATTAAGCAGTTTTACAATACAACACCGATGCACAATCCAGACTAAGAAATTGCAACTGCATGCAGACAAAACTAGACCTACATGTAGAGACCAATGGGTGCAAGAGTTTGTTGCAATATCACAGTTTTACCAGCCTATTGCCCTGCTACTCCAAGAAATGACTGTTTCACTATCTAGTCCCTAAACATAATAGACCTCATGAATTAAAACTGTCTTGATCTAAGACTTTCTTTATTGCATATTCAACCAATCCAGTCCCTTCATTTTTTTCAGACACTATAAAAATTAAAGGATTTCTGTTTGGGTTTCTATGGGCGACAAGAAATCTTCTGCTAGACACTTTTCATCATGGGGCCCATTTTAAAGGATGTGTGTAATTACTAGTATGTAGACAAAGGTCTACTCTGTCTAACAATAAAGCAACACCTTGTTTATATATTTTACTGTGATTTACCCTTCTCAATGCAAAGTACGTAAGCGCACCCTCATTTCATAATTTTTTAATCCAAGTCTATTTGGGGAGAATAAAGATAGGCATACTAGTTTTGTGGTGTTATTTCGCTTTTTTTCCTCCAATTTACTAATGTCAGACTGCATCTTAATCAGTTTTTAGTTATGTTTGTTATGCTTTATCTAGATATATATAATGACAATAATTATTTATGACTCTTCAGCATGGTTGTCGAAATCTGCTGCTTTTATGGAGAAGACAAAAAATGTCATTGTACCTTTATTTTGATGTCCCTAGACGGCCTGATACATTGCTAGAAATCTAATGCATCTTGAGGGTTAAGAATCCTGGCTGGGGCCATATTTCTGTCAATTAAGAAGGATGCTCCATGACCCTGCAACTGGAGTGATCTCAGCAAATCAATTAAATCAGTGAAGTAAACAGATCTGTCCCTTTAGCTGTATAGTAACTTGATATTTCTTCCTGTTCTTACTGACACAGTGAATGGAGAAATCATATCTCCTTCCATAGAATTGACTGGCGGAATAAGTATTTCTTAAAAAAGAACATTCAGAAGAAATCTCTATCAATAAGAAGAAAATTAAAAAATATAAATAGATATAAAACACAAGGTAATATAATTTTAGTAAAATAAACATTGAAAACATATTGTCATGTCCACAAAATTTATGTCATGTTTTCTATTTAGTACCACATATTGCATAGAGACAGATCTCAACTAAATGTTGGGCTTTTAAATAATAAATCCCCATGTGCATAGACCCTAACAAATAAGAACCTTATTCCAAAGATGTTGACAAAACTCAAAACAATATGAAGCTTTCTAATACATACATTACTAGGAATATGTTCAATATTCCACCCACTTTTGCCTTTTTTCTCTCTCCCAGACAGCATATGAGGTTAATCTAGCATCCATCCCATGAATGAGCTATTTTTTTTTTAAGCATGAGGACTTGTGAAAACCAATTCAAGTGTCCTGTACTGTTGTATTAAGGGCAAAACTCTACGTACGAAATCACTAAAGAAGCATTTATGCTATCTATCATACATTTGAAAAAAACTTTGGAGACTCCTCGGTTCACATATCTTGAATCAGAACTGTTTAAGTGCCACGACATTTCAACGTGGTCTCAAATCGGGCAGTCCTATCCTATTTTACCTCTCAATCGAGCCAATCAGGCCTCTCACTGGTCACGACCTCCATTATTCACGAGAGAAAAATAAAAATCACCCAACCTGCAAAAGCTGCCTGTCTTATGACAGACTGTGAGATGTGGGCGGTGTGACAGGAAACCAAAATGAAGACTCCCCTTCCTTTCCATATAGGTTAAATCAATGTACACCAAGTATAACGTATGTTTCTGCACACAAAAACGTTTCTGAAAAAACATATGCAAAACCTGGGTGCACTGGCTGGGTTGCGCAAAACATGGTAAGTTTAATGTACACACTACAGGACCGCCGCATGCGGCACATTACTGCAAAAAGGGCAATTACTCTACGTCGATAATCCCTATGAAGCATTTATTGACTATTAATCACTACATGAAATCTTTGGAGACTCTCGGTTCACTTTCTGTATCAGAACATGTTTATAGCGGCCCACGACTTTCAACGTGGTCTCAATGGGGCAGTCCTATCCTATCTTTACGCTCTAATCCAGCAATCAGGCTCTCACTGGGTCAACGCTCTTTATTCAGAGGAGAAAAAATAATAAAAACACCCAACTGCCAAAGCTGCCCTTCTTATGACAGCTGTGAGAGTGGGCGGGGACAGATCAGAAACCCATAATGGAAGCACCCTTCCTTTCCATATAGGTTAAATCCATGTCCCACCTAGTATAACGTATGTCTTCTGCACACAAAAAAATCTCTGAAAAAAACGTATATGCAAACCTGGGTGCCACTGGCAGGGTGCGGGCACAAATGTAATTATACATGTAACACACAGACCGCCGCCCAGCGGGCCACCATTTTCTGCAATAAAGGGGCAATACACTACGTCGAAGAATCCTAAAGAAGCATTTATGCTATCTATCATTCATGAAAAAACTTTGAGAAGACTCTGGTTCACATATGCTGATAAGAACCTGTTAAGCTGCCCCACGACTTTCAATCTTGGTCTCAAATCGGGCCTCGTCCTTTCCTTATCTTTACTCTCAATCGAGCCAATCATGGCTCTCATGGGTCACGAACACACTCCATTATTCTGAGAGAAAAAATAAAAAAAACACCCAACTGCAAAGCTCGCCCTTTTTTTTCTTATGACAGCCTGTGAGAGTGGGCGGGGGACAGAAAACCCAAAATGAAGCACCCTTCTTTCCATATAGGTTAAAATCAATGTACACCAAGTATAACGTTATGTGCTTCTGCCACACAAAAACAGATCTCTGAAAAAAAATGTATGCCAAACTGGGTGCCACTGGAAGGGCTGCGCGCACAATGTAATTATACATGTACACCACCACAGACCGCCGCCAGACGGCAACATTTCTGCAAAAAGGGCAATAACTAAGTCGATAATCCCTCTTAAGAAGCATCTATGCTATCTACTGCATACATGGAAAAACTTTGTAGACTCTCGGTTCAATATCTTGATTCAGGAAATGTTTTAAGTGGCCCACGACTTTCAAGTGGTCTCAAATAGGGCAGTCCTTTCCTTATCTTTACCTCTCAATCGATCCAATCAGGCCTCTCACTGGGGTCATCCGCACCCTCCTTATTCGAGAGAAAAAATAATAAAACACCCAACTGCAAAGCTGCCCTTCTTTGACAGCCTGGTGAGAGTGGGCGGGGACAGAAACCAAAATGGAGCACCTTCCTTTCCATATAGGTTTAAAATCATTGTACCAGTTATAACGTATGTTTCTGCACACCAAAAACATCTCTGAAAATACGTATGCAAAAATGGGTGCCACTGGCAGGGCTGCGGCACACATGTAATTATAATGTACACAACCAGACGCGCCGCCTGCGGACATTTCTGCAAAAGGGCACTTACACTACGTCGAAATCCTAAAGAGCATTTATGCTATCTACTCATACATAGAAAAATACTTTGAGACTCTCGGTTCACATATCTTTGATCAGAATGGTTTAAGCTGCACGACGACCTTTTCATACGTGTTCTTCAAATCGGGCAGTCCTATCTATCTTTTACTCTCAATCGAGCCAATTCAGGCCTTCATGGGGTCACGACCTCCAATATTCAGTTGAGAGAAAATAAAAAACACCATCCTGGCATAAGCTGGCCATTCTTATGACAGCTCTGATGTGAGATGGGCGGGGGACAGAAACCCAAAATGGAAGCACCCTTCCTTTCCATATAGAGGTTAAAATCAATGTACACCAAGTATAACGTATGTTTCTGCAAACAAAAACATCTCTGAATTACGTATGCAAACCTGGGTGCCATGGCAGGGCTGCGGCACACATAGTATTTATTACTGTACACACACAACGCCGCCAGCGGAACATTTCTGCATAAAGGGGCAATACACTTGTCGAATCCCTAAAGAAGCATTTATGCTTTCTATCATACATGAAAAAAAAACTTTGAGACTCTCGGTACATATCTTGATCCGAACAATGTTTTAAGATGCACACGACTTGCTACGTTGGTCTCAATCGGCAGTCTATCCTTTCTTTACCTCTCAAATCGAGACCAAATCAGGCCTCTTCTGGGTCACGACCTCCATTATTCAGTATGGGAGAAAAATAAAAAAAACACCAACCTGCAAAAGATGCCCGTCTTATGGGAGCTGTGGAGAGTGGGCGGGGACAGAAACCCAAATGGAAGCACCACTTCCGTTCCAAATAGGTTAAAATCAATTACACCAAGGTATAACGTTTGTTTTGCACACCAAAAATCTCTGAAAAAACGTATGCAAACTGGGAGCACTGCAGGGCTGCAGGCACAATGCCCCCCCCCCCCCCATTATACATGTACAACACGACGCAGCCAGGGCACATTTCTGCAAAAAGGGCAATAGACTTACGTCGAAATTCCCTAATGAAGCATTTTTGATATCTATCATACATGAATAAAACTTTGAGACTATCGGGTTCACCATATCTTGTTCTGAACATGTTTAAGCTGCCCTCGGACTTTCAACGTGGTCTCAAATCGGGCTAGTCCTATCCTATTTTTACCTCTAAAATCGAGCCAATCAGGCCTCTCAATGGGGTCACCGACCTACCATTATTCAGAGAGAAAAAATAAAAACACTCCAACCTGCAAAAGCTGCCCTCTCGAATGAAGCCTGTGAGAGGTGGGCTGGCGGACAGAAAACCCCAAAATGGAAGCACCCCTCCTTTCCATATAGGTTAAAATCAATGTACACCATGTATAACGTATGTTTTCTGCACACAAAAAATACTCTGGAAAAAAACGTATGCATACCTGTGGTGCCACTGGCAGGCTGCGGCACACATGTATCTTAGTACATGTACACACACAGACCGCCGCAGCGGCACATTTTGCAAAAAGGGCAATACAATACGTCGAAATCCCTTAAAGAAGCATTTTTTGCTATTATATCATACATGAAAAACTTTGAGACTCTCGGTTCAATATCTTGATCAGAACATGTTAAGCTGCCCACGACTTTCAACGTGGGTCTCAAAAGGGCAGTCATATCCTATATTTACTCTCAATCGAGCAATCAGGCCTCTCACTGGGTCACCGACTCCATTATTGCAGAGAGAAAAAATCAAAAAAAACATCCCAAACTGCCAAAAGCTGCCCTTCTTATGACTGCCTGTGAGAAGTGGGGCGGGGACAGGAAACCAAAATGGAGGCACCCTTCCTTTCCATATAGGTTAAAATCTTTGTACACCAAGTATACGTATGTTTTGCACACAAAAACATCTCTGAAAAAACGTAGTAGGACAAACGTTGAAAGGTCGTGGGCGAGCTTAAACATGTTCTGATCAAGATATGTGAATTCGAGAGTCCTAAAGTTTTTTCATGTTATGATAGATAACATAAATGATTCTTAAGGGATTTTCGACGTTGTGTAATTGCCTTTAGCAGAAATGTGCCGCTGGCGGCGGTCTGTGTGTGTACATGTATAATTTACATGTTGTGCGCACAGCCTCCTGAAGTGGCACCCAGGGTTTGGGCATCACGTCTTTCAGAGATGGTTTTTGTGTGCAGAAACATACGTTATACTTGGTGTAATGATTTTAACCTATATGGGAAAGGAAGGGGGCTTCCATTTGGGTTTCTGTCCCGCCCACACTCTCACAGGCTTCATAAGAAGGGCAGCTTTGCAGGTGGGTGTTTTTTATTTTTTCTCTCTGATTATGGAGGTCGGTGACCAGTAGTGAGAGGCTGCCTGCTTTGATCTTTTTAGATTTGCTCGATTGAGAGGTAAAGATAGGATAGGAGCTGCCCGATTTGAGGACCACGTGGAAAGTCGTGGGCAGCTTAAAAGATGGTCCACTGCATACAAGTTATGTGAACCGAGAGTCTGTATGTAGTATGGCTCTCAATGTCAAGCTAATATTGATGTTGGAAAAAATTTATGCATGCCATTTCTAGAAGACTTTGTGTAGTTGTTGATTTTCAATTACATACTTTTCCATTTCTACCAGTATTAAAATCTATACTTCTAGGCTAAGGTAGAACCCAGGGGCAGAACTGCCGAGGTAGCAGATGTAGCAGCTGCTATGAGGCCCGGGTCCTTGGGGAGCCCGGGGCAAGCCCCCTATGGTTGCGGTCCCCATAGCATCTGTTATGTCTGCTTACCCGCTGGCTGTTGCCTCTGAATGCCCGGGCAAAAGTTGGACTGTCTGGTACTAGCAGAGTGGAGCGTCGCCAGCACTCTGCTCTGCTAACCCACCCGGTAAGCTTAAGGCCCTAGGCCTTAAGCCCACCAGGCACCGACCCACAGTGCTGACATGGGCGGTGCGATGACATCATATCATCGCGCCAACCACGTCAAGCACAGAGACTGGCTGGGAGCTCTTCACATCAGGGGATCCTGGAGAGAGGTAAGTAAGTTATTTCTTTTTGTTAACGCCAATGGAGCCTAAACCCTCCCTGCCTACCTATATGGGCCCCTATACCCTACCTAAACCCTGCCTGTTATTATGAACCCCCCGATAACCTACCTAAACCCTAACTGCCCATATTGGGCCCCCTATAGCCTACCTAAACCCTGCCTACCTATATGGGCCCCATCTATAGCCTACCTACCTACCTATGTGGGTCCCATCTGTAGCCTACCTACTAGTCCTCGGAGTCGATTGCTAAGGTCTTAACAATCGACTTGAGGCCTTAACAACTGGCTTAACAAACCGACTGGGTGTCCGCGGAGTAGATTGCTACCTGTTTATAACTGACGTTGAGCTGAGGCCTTAACAAACGGCTTTAACGACTGGTTGCGACTTCACACGCGTAAATTATGTGTCCCCCCAGTGAAGGTTAAAAGGGTCCACCCAGTTAAGTTATTCGTCCTCTAGTAGGTGGTATATACCTTTATATTATCTCCCAGTGGTAGGTCTTGTAGTTTGTATGTCCCCCGCAGGTATATAGGCAGTTATTGATCCCCCAGCGGTATATGGGGGAAGTTATGGGTCCCTAGCAGGTTTAGGGGCAGGTTATGGATCCCCCAGTAGGTATATAGGTGGTATGGTTCCCCTGTAGGTATGATAGGCAGGTTATTGATCCCCCAGCAGGTATTTGGGGCAGGTTGGGTCCATAGCAGGTATATGGGCAAGGTTATGGAATCCCCCAGTAGGTATATAGGCTGGTATGGATCCCCCTGTATGGTATATTGGCAGGTTATTGATCCCCAGGCAGGTAGATGGGCTGGTTATGGGTCCCTAGCAGTATATGGGCAGGTTTTGGATCCCTGTTAGGTATTATAGGCAGGATATTGATCCCCCAGCTGGTTTTTGGGGAGGTTTGGGTCCCCCCAGCAGGTTTTATGGGCAGGGGGCCCCCCCGTAGGTTATAGGCAGGTTTAGGGGCCCCCCGCAGGTTATGATAGCTTATAGGCCCCAGCCTATGTGGTAGATTTAGCTCTCCCCCGCACGTATTAAAAATTTTTTTAGATAATAGCCCCCCTGCCTGCACATATAAAAGTTAATAGCCCCCCTCCCGGCACATATAACAGTGATAATGCCCCCCCCTCACATTAAACAGAGTAATAGCCCCCTCCCCTGCACATTTAAAAGTAATTAAAAGCCCCCCCCCCCTGACATATAACGTAGAAATTTAAAATTTCCCCCCCTCCCTGCACTATAAGAGTAGTAATAGTCCCCTGCAATATAACAGTAGTAATGTCCCCTGAATATAACGTAGATATTGCCCTCCCCGACATATAACAGGGTTTTGCCCCCTCCCCGAAATTTTAACAGTAGAAAAGCCCCCCCCCACATTTAAAAAAATAAATGCCCCCTCCCTGCATTTTTGGGCGTAGATAGCCCCCCCGCACTTTCAATAGAAATAGCCCCCCTGACAATAACATAGTAATTTCCCCCCCTGCAATTAAAAATGTATTTTCCCCCTTCCCTGCAAATATTAAAAATAGATAAAAGCCCCCCCCTGAAATTAATAGAATAGCCCCCCCCCCCTGACATAAACAAAAGATAATAGCCCCCTTCCGGCAATATTTAAAATGAAAATAGGGCCCCTCCCTGACTTTAAACATTGTAATTGCCCTCCCCGAACTTAACAGTAGATTACCCCCTGCACATATTCGTGATAATGCCCCTCCCCCCAACAAATTTAAAAAGATAAAGGCCCCGCATGAATAGAGCAATTAAAAATAAGACAATTTCGCCTTTACCCGACCTCGCTCCTGCGCGTCGCGGTCGGTGCTCCCCGGGTTTTTTTTCGCGGTTTTTGGGCGCACCGGCCGCAGGGGGCAGCGTGATGGCGCCACCGCCCCCTGCACTCGGCGGACAGGCCGCATTCCCTTCGGCTTCCTGATTGCGGGCTCTCTGCTGCTGAGCATTTCTGTTGTGCGCCGGGGGGCGCACATAAGTTTTTTCCCCCACCCCTGCGTGCCCAAAAAGGGCCCAAGCCGCTAGCCCATAGCTTAGCGACTGGTAGCGGGGTTAGGACCCTAAGATCGGCGGCGGATAGCGGCGGCGCGGGGAATACTTTCCTTTTTTGGGGGGCCCGGGGTTTGCCCCAAAACCTAGAGGGCCCCAACCAAGAATCTTAAACTGCCCCTGGGTTG